>PVIR01011801.1:0-38344 GCA_004026965.1 Petromus typicus | reverse complement strand
TTAGATCACCTCTGAGGTCCATTTCTTGTGCCTAAACTTCAGGAGGCATAGTGACACTTCTGACGAAAGAAAGAAGGCGAGGCGATCATAGATATTGGCGGGAGGAGAACAGATAAAAACTGAGGTGGGAACCGTGTAATGAAATAATCGAGGCAGACAGAGGCAGACATATTGTAACGCTATTTATACAAAGTGAAAAACAAGGAAAATGAAATAACATACTATTTGGAGACACAGGCATATCTGGTGTAACTAAGAACAACACCAAGCAAAAGATGAATCCAAAATTCAGCGATTTGATTTCCAGAGGGTGACAGAACAGTGGGGAGCAGAGGACATGTAGCGTTCTCAACAGTACTAGGATGCTGACCCATGGATCTGAGAATTTGAATCATAATATACTTTAGAATTTACATATTATTACAGTCTTTTTTTTAATCTTTATTGGTACATTTTGAATACACGTCATAATCGCATTCAACATTGAGAATTTGTACCAGAATATGACATGACTTGATTCTCATTTTTTCCCTTCCCCCACCTCCCTGAATGTGATAAAAATAAAGAAAAAAAAGAAAACAAAGATTGTGTATTACACAGCTTTTGAATAACTCATACTTTTTAAAAATTCTATATGTCTTTCTAGGGAAGTGCTGAGGATGAAAAAGTGATACAAAATCTTTTAAACACCAGTAAATTCATACTCTGATCTTTAGCAACTCCATCAACAAGGTTACTCCCCAAGTTGCCCAAGGTTAGCTACTCCCCGAGCTGTTTCCAGAGAAATTTACTATCCACAGCGCAGCTTTGGGCCTTGATGAAAACTGAAGCCAAAAGTGACCTGAGTAAACAAAGTAGAAACCTCTCTATTAAGACAAGGAACTAAAATTCAACTCATTTTGGAAAATATGGTTGACTCATCCTACTAATCTCTATTTCTATCCAGCATTGCTCAGTGGAATCGTCCAGGGCGAGCCCAACAAGGCCTCTGCCCTGATGGGGCTCAGTGGCTTCCCAGTGACTATACTGTAAATCCCTAAAAAAATTAAAACTTGGACCTTTTCTGATAGTAAACAGGAAGTAAAAACCTTGATTTTACAGTAACTTTTCACATTGGCTTTTGCTAATGAAACTGCACATTTTTTTTCTTATTGCTTTTCTATAGTTTGAAAAAAACAGCCTTATATTTTAGTTACAGTAAAAGTAATTTCTCAGAGGTTGGAATGTAGCTTAGTGGTAGACAACTTGCTTAGCACAAGTAAGTCCCTGGGTTCAAGACTTACCCCTGCAAAGAAGGAAGGAAAGAAAGAAGGCAGGCAGGGAGGAAAAGAAGCAAGGAGGGAAGGACAAAAGAACAAAATAGCCAGGAACGGTGGAATAAACTTACAATACCAGAACTCCGAGGCCGAGGCAAGGCAGTCACACGTTGGAGCGTATCCTGGGCAACTTAACAATTTAGTAATACCTTCTCTCAAAACAAAAAATAGACAGTTGAGGATATATAGCTCAGTGCAAAGGCCCTGGGTCCAATCTCCAATAATACACACACACACACACACACACACACACACACACACACAAAGTAACTTTTTTTACTAGTACATTTGTGCAGTACGTAATGATTACAGTTTTTGTGCAGAGTTGGTATATGTACATAACACATCTTAATCCCTTTTCCCATCCCATCTATAAGTCACTTATTCTTAAAAATAAGTTTCCACAAACAAAAGAACCCAGAAAAGCCAAATGGATGGTATAGACAGATTTCTTCGTGTGCCTGCTTTCCTGGCCTACCACCTCCACTCAATTAAGTCCAACACTAATCTGAGTGTTTCTGTAAAGGTATTTTGTGGATATGATTAAATTTCACAAGCAAATGACTTTACATAAAGGAAATGATCCCAGATCATCTGAATGAGTCTGGCGCAGTCCATTCAAAGACCACACAAGAAGAACAAAGGCTACCATACGGGAGAAGTTCCCCTCATAGACAGCAGCGCAGCCCCTGTCCCTCGTACCAGCCGGTACTTAAGGGCCTGTGACATTGCCAGCCAATCTCCATGCTGCACACGCCACCTGCCCGTGACAAATCGCCTACTTTTGCTGTGTCCCTGCTTGAACCTGACCGATACCGATGGATTTAAGGCCTTATCTTGGATTCCCTCCATGAGAGACCCTGAGTCTACACACATGCTTGGCTCTCTGTTTCCTCACAAATGAGAAGTGACTTTGGGTCAAAAGTATGTGCAGGGAGGTGCGCTAATGGAGAAACCATGACATCCAAATGCCTTGTATCATCTCATTTTGCCAAAACCCATACAAGGTCACCATTAATATCCCCGCACATACTCTCAGACAGACTGAAAGCTACCAGCGTTCCTGAGGTCAGCCAGTTGGTGAGCAGCCGGCGCAGGGTTTGCACATGGACCCACACAAGCTCCCCCAGCTCCTTCTCCGGGAAGATAAACATGCCCGTTCTCAACAACCGATATCATGAAGTTTGCAACAGAAACACTATCACTGCAAAGGAAAGTAAAGGGTAAATCAACAAATAATCCAGTTTAGTTAAAGGACTAGGAAAAAAATCAGCAGGATAATCAAATCTTTCCTTAAGCATTGACAGCAACATAAAACTCAATTTTTGTAACAGACTGTTGAATTTCTCAGAGGGATGCTGAAATAGTTGCCTGGGTGACCCTGAGGGTTCATTTAAGTATCTCTATTATAGGATTTGGGCTTCATTTTAAAGGGGCAAAAAAGTGATTCACATTAAACCAAACAAATCATGCTCTGAAATGTAACCGTACGCCAATCTGCCACTTACTGGCTTATCCAGAAATACTTCACAGTTACTTTTCTCTCCTCAAAGCCTCTTCCTTTAAGAAATTCACCTTGATTATTCCTTGTCTTTCAAGTGCTGAAACTCAACAGTCAAAATCCCAGTTTCATTTCAGCTCACTTCCCTCGGAGCCCAGGGCAACCTGTTACTTAAATATAACGGATGCATTTCGCTATATTTCAATGACTTGGGTGACATTTCCTTGACATTCACAATAGGTCTATAAATTAGAAGTGCTATAGTTTTAACACAAAATGAATAAAATGATCAGAAGGATCCTCCAGTTACTGCCTACCCCCAGAGGAGGCGAAGGCAACCTGATTGCTATTCTCTGCATACATCCAGGTATACACTGAAGCATGGAGAAGGCACTAATAAATTGCCTTTTCTCATTATGTTTTGGTTTATGTTTATGTTTTGTAATTCATGTAATTACTCACTGTCTTCCATAGTAGCATATTACAGAAAACCTTGATTAAGCCATTGAAACCCTCAATTTACCATAATTTAGAAACCAGAAATTATTTTCTAAATGGTATGGCCATGGAGATACAAACAGCAAAACCCTGTATCAGGATTCCTTTGAGCTTCTATCCTTCTTTCTCTTTTATTTAAGCTTTTTTTTAAACTATGTTAAGTCCCACAATAAAACACAAAAACCCAATCCAGGGAGAGTTGTACATAAAAGGCCAGGCAATGCCAAAGTCAGGGGAAATGGCTCTTTCTAGGCTCTAGGATGGAGACTCACTCTCTGAAGAAATCCACATCCTCTCCCTGGCAGTTTGCTCATTAGACCAAGCTGCGGTCTGATCACGGACAGGAATACATACAAGGTGATATGAATCGCACGTAACCCTTGCCTGGAGTGGAGTCTGTATCAGACACTCACCTGAGTCACTAGAGATACCAAAAGCAACACCATGAAATAGGTGCATCTTCATGCACCTTTCTCTTACTATTCTCTTACTATATCTATTACTATTATCTACCCAGGAGGTAAAAATTGAGACACTAATACGTTTCCTTAGGTCATGCAGCTGGCAAGAAATAGAACTAGGATTCGATCCCGGGCAGTTTTGCTTTTCAGAAAAATCTGCCTCTTGTCCTGTTAGATTATAAGTTCTTTATATATTCCATACTAGTGATCAGTTACAATGTCCAACCCTTACCAGGTGCCTGAAGATTAAACCCTAGACTGAGAATCAAATAAAACACAATCTAAACTTACGGCGCAGGAGAGAGGATGCCAAGAACAGAACAAATCCCAAGATCTAGAGCAGATCAGAGCCGTAACCACTAGTGACATTCTCCCTCCTCAGTGCAGACCCAATGGAGAAAATCAAGAAAACAACTCTCTCCCACCTTCAACAGGAAGAGAGCTCACAGCCAGGCTCAGCCCTTACACAAGTGGGAAAGCCACTGAATTAATAAAATAAGGTGGCTATGGCTTTAAAATTCTGTGGCAACAAAAAATTCAAACCTATTCTGTTTAAGCATCTCATAACTAACAAATTCAGTTGCCCAGTTCTGTAAGCTCCACAGTGAATCAGGGTTTTTGGATTAAATCACTTCTTTTCTGGATGTTGGCCACAACAACTGCAGTGTTTGCCTCAGTTGCTTCACACACGGAGGCATCTATAGATTCCTTATGCCTTTGTGAGTCAATGTCACATTGCTACTTTTCACTTTCGCTTTACTTTCACTTTGGAATTTTTATCTGATACTTCAAGCTAAGAAGGAAGGGCCTGAAATGTTTGTTTTTAAAATACATCCAGGATAACACATCTATTTTGGAACTCTTCACTAGTTAAATAAAATTTAAAAAAAAAAAAAAAAAAAAAAACCTTCCAACAGCTGCGAGATAGGAGAGGAATACCAATCATTTCAGAACCTAAGAAACTTCAGTTCTTAAAAAATAAACCCACTGAACGCTAGCTAAGACTATGGTACTTCAAAAGACATGTTAAATCCAGGCTGCATTTCTTGTCGTTGGTGAAGCTGAATGTGGAGAGCGCCTCAAAATATGTAATTTTCCTTGAATGCTATTATGGAGTGCCTTTGTTTTTTGAGGGAAATATTTCTTCTTGCTTATATAATAGCTTAGTCTTGTTTTTGCACATTTCCCTCTCAGGTTCCCTGGAAAGATTATAAAGTTGTAGCCCCACAAGCTCTTTTATCCAAGATACATGCCAGAGAAATCAAATAGTGTTGAAATTCATTGTGCACAATCTATGAAATAGGGCTTGTGCAACCATATCGGTATATTTTAGGAGATGCATTTCCATTTTTCTCATGTCCTCTCAATTTATCTGACAGAATTTTAGAAGGGAAATGCATTTGCCAGAGGGCAGGTTGTTTTTGCTTCCTGGAATCAGCAAAGATGCTGAAAGCTTTTCAACTTTCTCTTACTATTATCTAAACCTCATCTTCCCAGATATGGAACATACTCTGCATGCTGCAGCAGTGAGCATTACTCCCAACACTGTCCTTTGTCGCTAGTGTGTCTACAAGGTGTTTCTAGGTAAATGTAGACTTTTCCAAGTCACAGTTACTTTTAAAACACTCTTCTATTGACATCATTAAGAGATAGCTCAATAATCACTAGATCAGCTTCTTGTACTCTCCTAAATATCAAGTTCCTGCCATTATTTTCAGAAGTATAATTACAATATAAGTATAATCTTCAGACCCTCAAGCTCTTTTTCTGGCCTTCAAGGGAAAGTTCTCAAAGCATAACGAAATTGGGTGACTTTACCCCCTTCCATCCCGTTCACTCTTCAACATACCATTACCGCCTTTGGCTTTTATCACTCCAAAAAAACCTTTTCAATTCTCCTCCTGACCTGTGATGGCCAATTCAGTGTCATTTTCAAGCCACTCAAGGGCACTTGGCGCTGTTGACTGGCACCTACTTGGGATCATCCTTGTGTTATTTCTGGCACCCTTCCTCCCTGTGCTCCTCCCTTCACCTCCGCACACTGGATGTGTCCTCTGACTGTGTTAACTGTGAGGATTCCCTGGGCTGGCCTTTGATACTGTCCTCTGATCTAACAGACTCTCCCTAAACAGTCTTATTCCCATTCATCATTCTAAAAATCTAGGTAAACTGTTGACTCCAGCATCTGTTATCTAGAAACCGAACCTCTCTGTAGTCTTCAAGCTTATTTTACCAACAGTTTAAAGATAATCTCTGGCCTGATGTCTCAGAGAACTTGAAACTGAAGATGTCTGAAACAGAGCCCATTGATCCAACCACTTCTGTTTGGATTAGTGAAACAATGACTCAAGAAATCAGGTGAGACCAGTCCCTCTGCTTTCCCTTCAAACACTAACTCAAACCTGCCATTCTAACTCTGGCATCATCACACCCTTCGCCCTCCCTTCTCAAAGGCACCCAGCACCTACGGATTACAGCTCTCACTCCAAAGCAAGGCATCCACATCTGTCTGAGATTTCTGTCCCTGCCTGTCTTCAGATATCAAATCTGCCCTCAGCCCTCTCTCCTGGGTGCTTCAAACATGATGCTATTTTTTATTTGTTATGTGCTCTCTCTTCAGATCACTGTGTTCCTCTTTATTATCCCTGAAAACCATTCCATTCTTCAAACTCAAATATTACCCTCGTCAAGCAGAATTTTCTAGCCTCTGTAGGAAAAGTTGATTCCTCTCATGCATTCTCAGCCTCTCATTTATTCCCCTACCACAACATTAACAACTCTGTTCTAACTGCTCTTACAGTGGAGTACAGATGAGTTTGCTCATCTCTGCATCTCCAGTGCTGAGCACCGACACCTCGCACATTGTCAGGCTGAATAAGTGCTTTGAGAAGAGAATGACACAAGGGATGAATGGTATAATTTTCAACCTTTCAAAAAATATGCTTATCTGTGTAACTATGTGTTGTTTCCATCTGGAATCCCTATTTGAATACCAGGTGGGGATAAAAGCCTAAATCTCCTGGCTTTAGCTGCTTTCCCTACCAAAGGAAGGCTCTTTATCTTATTGTTTCAAGTACATTTTGGAAGGATGAGAACTTCAGGAGAGTTCAACTTCACCAGGGCATGCTCATCACAGGACACACTCAAAGTTAAATCTTCTGTCCTTCAGGAGAAAGCTTACACTGAGAGCCTTTCTTCTCCTTGTCAGTTGGGCAGATAATATCAAAATGTGAGTCCACTTGCATCTGTCAGAGCATCTTCACAGGGAATTTCCCTGACAGAAGTCTTATGGAAAGACCACAGGTTACAGCATTTATTTTTCAAGGTTGTGTAGCAGCATAAGATTGACCTTTAAAAAATTCTCTAATACATCAAGTAAGTTTCTTGTACTCTCTTTACCTATTTATTTATTAAGAGGCACTATTTCTTTCTTTTCTTTTTTTTTTTTTCTTTTCTTTTTTTTTTTTGAGACAGAGTCTCGCTTTGTAGTTCAGGCTGGCCCTGAGCTCAGCCTCAAACTCACATCACAGCAATCCTCCTGCGTGCCTCCTGAGTGCTGGGATTACAGGCGTGAGCCACCACGCCCGGCACTGTGGTATGTGGTACTGGTTGCTGCTGGGCGTGAGTCTCCACTTCCAGTATAGTATGTGGTTAACTGGGAATCGAACCCGGGTCCTTGGGCTTGCAAGACGGGAGCCAGAACCACTGAGCTAAATCGCCGGCCCTAAGAGGCACTATTTCTCTCTCAGTGGTACAATCACACTCTGAAGCCTCCAGCCTGTCCTTCAATGAACTGTACTCACCATTTTACTAAAAGAAATTAAGCTCCTTATTAATTCAAAAGGTGGCATTAATCTTCACTAATGCCCTAAGAGTTACAACTTCCACATACTTCCTTTCCTCTTCAGAATAACACAGTTCCTCAAAGTAGGTGGTCAGTGTGTATGATTTAAATTAAATGAATTTTGTGGTTCTATTTTACGAAAACATGAGTGGATTTATAACCCATTTTTAGCCACTCCCACCCCCCAATGACTTCACAAATTGACATATCCATTTTCTTTCCCATAGTCAGCCTTTCAGGTTGCATGCTTTTAGAGACATTTGCTTGTTTTTGCGGTCCTTGGGATCAAATCCAAGACTTCACACATAGTAAGCAAGAACTTGACCCCTGAACTACACCTCCAGCCCTCTTGGAGGCCTTTATCCAACTCTCAGATTTAAATAGGAGGGAAGGCTAGGCTATGTGCTCTCCAGAAGACAAGCCCAACCCATCGCAGACACCACAGTTAAATCTGGAGTGGTCCTGAGTCCTCCATACACAGAATCTTCGTGGTATGTCCTTCATATACAGTTGCCAGGCATGTTTCCTAAACACAACAAACTGAGCAATTTTCTTGACATCCCAAATGTGTCGATTATTGTAAACATATTTTAGGTGTCTTTCTATATAAATGTCAGTTGGGCTGAATGATTTCTTGATTTCTATGTATACCATATTTTCTGAGAACTTGCCACATGTTCAGAGTATATTACTTAAATAATTTATATTTTGCCTTGAGGTTGGTTCTAGACAGTTTAGACTACTGTAGCAAATTACCAAAGAGTGGAAAGCTTAAACAGCAGAAACTTACTTTTCACCATTCTAAATGCTGTGTGGTCTGAGTTCAGGACACCAGTGGCATCAGGTTGGGTGAGGGCCTTCTCAAGGTCACTTGTGTGTCCCGTCACGGTGGAGAACAGAGCAAGAAAGAGCAAAGCCTCTCATGTCTCTTCTTGTGAGGACTAATCTCAGCCCTGAGGGGTACGCCTTCGGGACCTCGTCACCGCCCAGGACTACCCCTCCCTGGCACTACCTCTGGGATTAGGACAGGATCTCAATACATGAGTGGAGGTGAGGAGAAAGACACAGCACTCAGTTCATAGCAAGGTGACACTAATTTGGTTAAAATCCACAGGGAAGAAAATATCCACAGCCAGGGTATAAGAAACTCAGGAAAAGCTGTTTAGTGTAAAATCCAGAATTCATTCTATTCGAACACAGGGAAACTTAATGCCCATTACAGATAGAAAGCAGAAACCTACCTAATGAATGTGCTTGTGATCATATATAAAGATTTCCCTCTCCCTAATCAACAATTATTCCTTCTAAGTCAGGCTACACACAAGCCCCCTTTGCCTTCCAGTTTAACTCCTCCAAAAAGAAATACATTGTTTTTCTGACCTTCACCTTTCAAATCAACTGAATATTAAAGCATTTTAATGCTTGCTCTAATCAGGCACATTAATGTTGAAACAAACACCTAGATACCTGTCATTGTCCTCAAGCACTGTTCCAATTCTCATCTCTCTTTGTATCTATTGCTTGCTAATGAGTTTGCTAAAGAATTCCCCTCTTTCCAAATAACATTCTAAGATTATACATACTGACCCAGTTAAACAGAAATGATAATAACTGCAAGTCTCATGTCTTCATTAAGGAAGAAAAAGAGAAAAACATAAGATAGAGCATGTGACTTTAACTATTTTTACAAAGAGAATATCTGAAGTAAATACATGAAGTTATAACATGTATTAAATATAATTGGGAAGGATGGCTGCCTGTTACATTGTCTTTCTTTTGTAATATTTGAAATAGCTTGATAACTTAGCAACAAAAATAACTCTCTACAGCTAGACAACCCAAATTACAATAGCAAAAAGATTTAGAATTCCCCAACTTGCACATTTCCACCATTCTTACTTTACCAGCCTCATCTCTGACTAAACTTCACTTTTTTTCTTGGGCTGCTTTAATACCTAGCATCGCTGCACAAAGCCATGAGACTATCATTCCAGTACAAATTCACCCCAACTAGAGACTGCTTTCTTAGCAACCTGGTTTTTTCCTCTACTTTAACCATCTAATGGTATCCTAACACCCATTTTGGCTATCCCAACCCTTTTCTACTTTGTTCAGACCTGAACACCCTTACTTCATTTCCTTTGAAAAACTTGTTGACTTTTCCTGAGCTGTTTAACTAAAGAGTGCTTTCTGTGGTAAGTACGTTCCATTCATTCTTCCATATGCAGTACAATGTTTTGGAATTAACACAAATGAGGTCACAGAAAAGTTCAGTGTGTCTTTTGATATGACATCAAGCATCTGGGCATGTTGAATGATCCCAAGCTGACCGTGGAGACTCTCCACTTCCTTCCTACTGGTTTATATCCTTCTCTTTGGTGCAAAAGAGACTGGTGACTTTCTTCTATCAAACAGAGTATGGCAGAAGTAATGGGATATCTTTGTTGTGTTTATATTACACCATAGAAGACTCCGTCTTAATAGACTGGAATGAGAGGTTCTCCCTGCTGTCTTGATTAAGCAAGAGGCCATATTGCAGAAGTTATACGGCAAGGAACCCTGTGGGCCTCCAGCCAAGGTCCGCAAAGAAGCCTATGCCTTCAGCCAGATAGCCTCAGATAAAAGAATTCTGCAAAAACCTGAATAACTTGGAAGCAAATTGTTCCTCAGCCAAGTCTCTAGAGGCAAATGCAGGCAAACTAATACCTTGGTTGCAAAACGTTGACTCCACAGGTGAGCCATGCCCTAATTCCCGAGTCACAGCAACTGAGACAAGAAACATGTGTTTTTCTGTGTGGAGTTTGTGATAATTTATTATAAAGCAATATAAAATGAATATACTTGATTAGAATTTTTTTAATGAAAGAAAGAAAAGGAAGAATAATGGAATTATAGAAAGGCAAAAACAGGAGAAATGTAAGATCCTCCACCAGAAAAGCAGTAACTGGCACAATTGAGAACACGAATATCTGTAAAGGGATTCCCATTGAATTGCTAATCTAGAAGTTAAGTTTAATGATGTTACTCAGGAAGTACTATGGGATTTTGCTTCTGCTTAGGGTGCAGTGGGTACAGACTCAGTTCCTGACTCCATTACTGACGCACTTACTATATGACAGTACTATGCTAAGCAATTTGCATGAATTGTCTCATTTAATTCTCCAGGCTACAGTGTAGGCACTACCATGACTGCATCTCAGAGATGAGAACAGGAGAGCGTATGAATGGCAAAGGTGTGCTGAAGATCATTCAAGAGACCAGCGGTGCTAGCACTCAACTCCACTCTGCCTCCTTCCAAAGTCTTAGCTCTTAACTAGCCCCACAAGCAAGGAGAATGTAGTCAGGACTGAGTACTGGCTGCGTGAGACCCATGTGCAAGGATTATAAGGACAGAACCTGCTGGAACGAGGGAAAGGTAATAATGGCCACCCACTTCCAGGGAGGAAGAAAGCAGGCATAAGGATTGTATAGAACAGCATAAATTAAACATTTTTTACAGTATCAAAAATATCAAATGGATTTTAGGCAAGAAAATTACATTCTTGGGCAGAAGACAGTGACAAAAATAGCATGAGCTACACTGAAGAAGGTCAAAGGATGATCAGCTAAATTTGGTCAATATAGGGAAATCCAAACCAGACCAGAGAGCAAAAACAATTTCTCTAGCTAAAACTTTTTCATCAAAAGCTAGAAATTGAGTTCAAAAGCCATTGTCCAGTTTTACCACTTGTGGTATTGACTTGTGGTAAGAACTAAAGTAATTCATCACCCAAATTCAGGATTCAGGTATCATCCAAAATTCTTTTGCTGCTTAAAAAGCTGTAAATTTGCAACTCCGACATTTTAGTATAGATAGATTAGTGTAGACAAATGGAATGAAGTCTCAAGAATTTTTTTGGGGGGGTTACGGGTAAGACAGGGTCTCATATATAGTTCAGGCTGGCCTTGAACTCACCCTGGAATCCAGGCTGGCTTCAGACTCAGAGCAATCCTTTGTCTCAGCCTCCCAAGGATTACAGGCATGCATCACCACACCCGACTAGCCTCAGGATTCTTACAGTGAACATTCTGGTCATCAGAATGAATGAAGTCCTTTACCTGAGTCTGTTTCAACAAGCCATATTTCTGCCCAGGTAAGTATGACTGATCGACAGCGTGGATCTTAAATGTGTCCACAAAGGTTCATGTGTTAAAGGTTTAGTCTTCAGCTCGGGACAGCTGGAGAAGGGAGGAAACTTTCAGAGGTAGGGCAAGCCTCGGGCAATGCCTTCCAGTAACTGGAGGCGTACCTTTTAAGGGGATGGTGGACCCCTGCTCCCTTCTTCTCTTCTCTTTTTAGTAAACTGTTCTGCCTGGCATGCTCTTCCCGTCATGGTGCTTCGGCCCACAGGCCCAGAGGCAATGGAGCCAACCTACCATGGACTGAGACCTTCAAAACTGGGTCCAAATAAACTTCTTCTCTTCATTAGCTGACTTATCTCATGTATCTGCTACAGAACAGAAAGCTGACTGACATACACAGGGCATAATCTAGGGGCAAAGGACAGAGTCAGCTATTAGTAATCCACAGGAAGACACAAGAGCAGGGATCCAAGGACACAGCCACAGCAGAGCTGAGGTTCAGTAACCAGAGAAGGAGCAGAGGTAGCTGGGAAGTAGCTGGAGTGTGACCACATCATAATGAGGCAACCTGCTGGGCCTTCCTTACAGACCTGCTTTTACTGAGTCAGCTCCTCTGGACATGCACACACAGGTCCTGCCCTTTCCTTGACAAATTAGAATTTCTAGGAATATCTCCTTAGCTGCCTCCCCCATCCAGTGGGCTGTATCCCTCAAAATGCAGTATGTGTTATTCTTGGTGTGTCCACCCTGAAGACAAAGCAAAAGTTTCAAGTCTTCTCAGAATATCCATTCAACAGCCAGTATTTTTTTACCCATCAAAAGGATGTTTACCAGGCCATCAGGCACTCATTGATTTCTGGGCCTCTGTGTGTAGCATGATGAAGAACTCTTCCTCCCAAAGACACTTTATCTTATTGTGTTGCAGCAATGTTCACATGCTTAGTGCCAGATGGGCAGGTACACCTACCTGGTCAGGATGATTGCTTTTGCCCCTGGGGGTGAAATGGTTTGTTGGGAGAAAACATGTCTTCTCAATGTGGTGCCAAAGGTTGCATAATGCCTGTAAGGAATCCTATCTTGAGCTACAGTGGGTGATATCATGTCTTACTTCTATAGAATCTGCATGGGCCTCATGTCGGTTAGCAATCTTCCCCTGTCTGGAATCATAGTTCCTCATTTTGGATGTCAATCCAGCTTTGATCCCCAAACTTCTCATTTGTTTTGCCCTATTTCATTTTTAGTTCTTAATCCAGCAATGCCTTATAATATGCACACAATTTAGTAAAAAAAAAAAAAAACTCCCTTGCCATTCCTCTACTGAAATCGTTCGGGTCCAAGGTGACATCATTATGTCAAACACAGTTCTTTAAATTTTTGCCGTTTTTAATGTACCTGTTTTTAGCTTTGGTCTTTGTGATGTTTCTTCCTTTTTTGAACTCTTAGTTGTCATTACAGTGCTGTCTCATGCTTTTTCTCCTATGCTTTGTTCTTTGCTCACCTGTCTCTTCCATGTATGTCCCTGATTATTGATGAAATGTCTTCCCAGCAGCATCAACCCCAGTGTTCTATGTTTTCATCTTATCCATCACATTGGGGTTCGGCACCAATGCCCAACACAAAAGCTTATATGCTACATCCATAACCTACATCACTTGCTGAAAACATGTCATGAGTTATCTAATAAACATCTCCACTTGGATAATCAAGGAGACTCTCAATACCCATCTGCCAAAACCTCTAATTTCCTTTTTCCCCAAAAGCAGATCACAGGTCTATGTTTTCCCTGAAAGATCCAACTACAGTCAAACAAAATAACCAAATATTTGGGAGTTTATCTTTTTTGTCACTTACTCCATCAAATCAGGTAAAAATATCAATCTACCTCTAATGATTTTTTCAATTTATTTTTGTCTCTTAATTTCTCAGCTACCTTATTTTAGGCTCTCATCCATTTCTTCCCCAGATTTCAGTAGTAACATCTAACAGATTTCCCTGCTTCCAATCCTGCCTTCCTCAAATTCATTTTCCATCCCTATACCAAAATAAACTTCCTAAAATACAAGTTAATCTCTTGCATGAAATCCCACAATGGCTCTCCTTAACACTCAAAAAGTAGTTGAAAATCCTCATTTAAACCCAAGACTCAAAAAATAATATGTTTTCTACTTTCTTCTCAGACCCCATCCTCCTAGAACTGCCCCAACTATGTCCATCTTTCCAGCCATACAAACTATTTGTACATTTCTAAATGAGTCTTTAAATCTCAATCTAGAATGGAATCCTCTCCCACCCAACAACTCTTTTGGGGTTTTTTTGTTTTTGTTTTTGGTCTACACGACTTCCTAATTGTCTTCCTGTTTAGCTATCAGCACCTACAAAAAGTCATCACCAATTTACCTCTCCCCTTCTGGGTTTGACTTGGCTGCCTTTTCTGAGTTCCTCTGCAGAACTTAGGATTCTACCCACTAGATTATCTCCCTTTTAGAGACCCCTACAAACAAGGGCTTATTTACCAATCCATCTCTTGTATTTGGTATAATGTCTGGCATGGAGTGGGCAGTTAACAATTTTATTTTAGAGAAACAGAAGAAGGTAGGTTTTGTAAAACCTATCTTAGACACCAAATTTCAGCTTGATTAATGGAGGCTACTCATGTAGCTAGAAAGTTAATGGCCTAACAACTGTCTCATCAAAATTAACCAAACTCTAAGGCTACTGGACACCAACTAATAAAATGGCACTGAACCTCAAGATCAGTCTAGCCACTTGAGTGCTAATTGATGAAATGGACTCAAGATAACACAAATTCTGTTCTGCCACATCTCAGAAGGAGGTTCCTTATTAAGGATAAGAAAAGCAATCAAAGAAAGCTGAGGGTGGATTTTTGACTTTACATAGAAAATCCACTAAAATGGAACTTCTTGGGTAATTTATCCAAACCAGTTCTACAGGTGAAAGTGTGTCATTCTCTATCTATTTCACTAGTGACCAGAGGTGGCTACTCTAAAGCCAGTGTGGAAATCACACTGTTATCTTTGTATGAATGTGTATGTTTCTATATCTGGGGGTCTGTTTATTAAATACAGATTCATTTAGTATCTATGATTAGTGATGTGTCGAAAATGAGATAATATTCCTTTGAGTACTTTGACTTTAAATTCTTCACCAAGGTTTTGCATATATAGAAATAATAGCAGCCTTTTTATTTCATCCCAATTTTTAGGTTAACAGATTTCCCTAAAATTCCTTGCCATGAACACAATTAAAAGAGAACTCACCTTTCTCCTCCTCTTCAAATAGATTTCATCAACTGATTCCTCTAGCTCTATTATGTTCTCAACCTTCTTATCATCCCCAAGCTCTGAAATTATCTTTGGAGCTCCGCCTATCCAAAAGCATGTCCAGTACACACACACACACACACACAGAGAGAGAGAGAGAGTCGATCAATTGCCCAGCTCTGTTGAATATAGCCTAAAATTAGTTTTAAATTTGCCCTCTAGTCTTTTTTACCTCTGATGCCATCATACTTCTTTATCTGTAATCTGTATATTTTTTCTAACCTGTTCTACTCTGTTTTCTAATCTGTGCTAATTTTTATAGTATTTTAATGGTATAACTTATACTATTTTCTAATCTATACTGCTTCATCAGCCTATACAACACCACCAAAATTATCTTCTAAGATGTTCTTGGTTGTGTCACTCCATGGCACTTGTAAAATTATCAAATGAAGGTGAAATGCCACAACTGAAAATATTTTTGAGACTCTCAATTGTCTACTTAATACAATGCTTGTTGGGCCGGGGAGTTAGCTCAGTGGTTCTGGCGCCTGTCTTGCAAGCGCAAGGGTCTGGGTTCGATTCCCCAGTAACCACATACCATATGGGCGTGGAGACTCACGCCCAGCAGCAACCAGTACCACATACCACAGTGCCAGGCATGGTGGCTCATGCCTATAATCCCAGCACTCGAAAGGCAGAGGCAGGAAGATTGCTGTGATGTGAGTTGGAGGCTGAGCTCAGGACCAGCCTGAACCACAAAGCGAGACCCTGTCTCAAAAAAAAAAAAAAAAATACAACGTTTGTCATGAAATTCAGAGAATTAATCATAAAATGGATGAAAAAGAAGTTAAGTATGATCTTGTATTTGGCTGTCCCAAAGATTTATCTTAAAGTAATTTTTGCTGTCTTATCTTTCTCACTATGTTGGATCATACAATCATATTTTTCACATTTCTGCTTCCATATTTCACAATTCTTTCTCCTGTCAAAATGTATTCATTTTTTCAGTTCTGGGTCAAATGTCTGCTCTTTAAAGAATGTTTCCTTAATCCTTGTAAATTAGAAATCACCTCTCCTCAGACTTTTACAGCACTGATCTAATCATTGTTTAAGACATCAGAACATTCTTCTCTTTTTAAAAAATGTCATATTTCCCATTACAAATACCATGAATATCTTCACCACCGGTTCTTTCTGCAAATCCCAAAAGCATAGGAAACCTGGTCTATGTATTTGTATTCCCTCTGTACATTTTCTAGTACCCTTTAAAAAATTACTACTTCTTATTTTTTGTTTTATTTTAGTTAGTTAGTAAGTTATTGGTACTGGGGATCAAACTCAGAACCTTGCCCTTGTGAGGCAGGGGACAAATCATTTAGCCAAATCCCTCGCCCAAAAATTACTAATTCTAAGCTGTGGTTTTCTGTTGTGTTGTTTTAAGAAAACATTGATAGAAGTAAACATTCTAAAGTTTCATATTTTAACTAACAATGATTACTTCACAAAAGAATAATTCTGCCCTTGAATCTATATCAAGTAGAAAAATGTCATATTATTAATTAGGTCTATTAAATAAATATTCATAAAGTACCCACTATATACAAGAGATACTATGCCAGGTGCTTTGGAAATATGAAGACACAAATCTACTCATTAAGAATAGCACAGTCTAACAAGATAAAATAAATTTTACATAACTGTCACACCAATGTAAGTACCATATGAGAAAAAAATCTGCTGTTGAGATTTAAATAAGTGCTGGGGGAAATCTCTACGGAAGAGGCGGAAGCATATGGGTCCTGAAGTTATTCAGGCTCCTTTGGAGCCTGGCTGACGTCTTCCAAGTGGTGCAGCCTTGGGCAAAACATTGAACTACTCTAGGTATCAGGTTTCTCATCTTCCAGAGGGACTAACACACCCGTTGGCTAACGTTCCCAACGCATAGTAAGTGCTCAGAAAAATAATGCCTTCCTCTTTCCATTTCCTACTGGTCTATGAGGAGACCAGGAGCTTCGCCACAGCTCCCAATTGACTTGAGTTGCGATCGTCTGCTCTGGGATGATTTGAGTCCTCTTGCCACGCTTCAGAATGACAAGTCTGGCAGAAAGTAAAATGAAGTCAGTGGTAACCAAAGGCCACCATTCTGGGGCTTAAACCTAGCCAAGGATGAGTCACTGAAAAGGTGGCAAATCTCTATTTGCAGATGATGATTGCAGTGTGGGACAGTAAAATCAAGTGCCATTAACCCAACATATCAGTCACTTCTCTTCAATTTCTCACAGTGATTCATAATTGAAGTCATAGCTCACAGTTACAAATATGCTTCAGCCCTACAATGTTCCCAGTAAATTTGTCATCTTTCTCCAGTAGATTTTCCTGTCAGAACCTAGTTTCTTATTCCCATTACACTGGCATTGAGCAGTAAGGCTTTAACAAGTCTAGTCAAAGCATCAAAAGAGGTGTTTTATAGGACTTCAACACAGGATCATTGGGAAAGCCCATTCTTAATAAGTATGAATTTTCTTGCCTCCTGCTTCTTAGCTCCTCTGGACATGGAATTTCTGAGGCCCAGATTTCTATAAGGAAAGGAGGCCTGTGCATCCCTTGGGCTGCAAACATTACAAACTCAAAGTGATATCAAATTTAATTACAAGCCTAACTTATTGCTTCTCCCTCTCCCTCTCTCTCTTCCTCTCTCTCCCTCTCCCTCTCCTTCTCTCTCTCTCTCCTGCATCCCTGTCATGAATGTCATGGTCTTCAGATCTATGGTGACCCCCATCCAAGCTCGATTCTATGTGAGAGTTAAAGAGCCATTTAAACCACTCTTCCTCCAAAAGCAGACTGGAAACCTAGATTTTAGATCTTAATCTGCTCTTGACAACCTGTTCTCCATTGCCAAAGCTATGACCTCAATTTGATTCAACAGATATTTATTAAACTCCTTTTATGCCAAGAATTATTCTGGGGTGTTAAGCATAAAAAAATCAAATGACATGACATATATTTTAAGTGCTTACACTGGTATGCTTGGTAGATGGAAGCAGGGAAGTTATATTATAGTCGTGTGTTCTGCAAAGGAACATAATATAAAATTTCATTAAAAAGTGGCTTCAGAGGAGCTGTCAAGGAAAAAGCCCTGAGAAAGACACTGCGTGCCCCCGAGGCCACCATGTCCAGATGGAGGACCTGGGTCACCCACTTGAGCTGAGCACCATCCTTTATTACAGCAGCTCTCTCCTGACCGCCCTGCTCGGGACATAACAAACTGACTCAGTCCCTCCCCTGAAGGCTAACAATTCAGGCTGGAGAGACAGCTCGCTCTGACACACTCCTAAATAAGCTTCCAACATACAAGAGAGAAACCAGAATAGAGCTAAGGCAACAGCCTCTCAAACGCAGTAAATCTAGGATGACTAACTGACCTAACATCTGACCTATAAAAATCATTTTCTTCTAAAGACAACTAATGTACTTATAGCCGGTACTGTGCCAAACATACAGCTAGATGAATCCGTTTAGCCCACACGAGTCCTTGGTCCAAAAGCATAATGTGGTTTTAAATAACTTTGAAAAATATTTCTAGTCCCTGGGAGAATTCACATATTTTTAGGTGCGGTTTGCACAGCATCTTAAAAATACTTTATTAATTCAAACAACTAACGACTGAGCCTCTGCTACCTGCGCGACTTGGTGTGGAGTTAGCAACCACACAACCATTTAAGCAGCTCTGTCCCCACTCGTGTAATATTAGAAGAAAATTTAATCACGGCCTACTCTCTCCTGCTTGCTTCTGCTGGCATGTATGTATGCTAATTACATAATGAGATGCAACCACGCGCAAAACAAAAGGGGGGACGAAATCGCATTTGAAGGATGCTCTCCTGAAACAGGAGGCGAAACAAGAAATTAGTACGTGAGCCAAATGCCGGAGGCCAAAACTCCAGTCTACGCCATCAGTACTCAAACCGATCACGAAAGGGCAACCGCAAAAGCAGCTATGTGACGCGGTCATTGCGGGCTAGAGGAATGTTCAATGTAGGAAGTGCCCTGCAACTGTATGGATGGGAGAAACCTAAAGGATCGTCTAAAGCAGCTTCGTGCTTCTGCGAACTTCTCAAGTGCCTTCCTTTTTATTTTTTCATTGGTACATGAAAATTACACGGAGCAGCATGTGATGTTTTCTGATGCACACATACATCATGCAACATTTAAATCAAGGCAAACATATCAATCTGAAAGTCATTAGTTCTTTATTATGAAAAGATTCAAAGTCCTTTCTCCGGGTTTCTCAAACAGATTAGACCTTATCGTCACTGCCCCCTTCTGCACGGTGCTACCCGGAATTTCTTAGCCCTACTGTGACTCAGCCTGCGATCACCAGCCCTCCCCATCCACCCTGATAAATCTTTAAACACTGGGTACTCTGCTGATTAGCCAGGGGAGACGCTGACCCTTCGTCATACAATTATTTCTCTACTCTACACATCCCCAAAATACTCACATTTGAAAATTTCAAGACACGATACTTCTGCTAATATGATCTGAACCCCTTTAGTACTAAATTCAGAGAACACGACAGAAAGCAAAGACGCGGTGGCCAGGGAGGCGCACACCGCTGCGGTCAGGTGAATACACACTTACTCCTTCAGGCCGCGGCGCCCAGCTGGGAGCGGGGCAAGAGCGTTCTTCACGGTCAGGCCGGAGTCCGCGGCCGCTCTCGGAGATAGAAATCACGCGGCTCAGCGCGTCTACGTCTCCCCACGCTACTCTGGGAGGCCAGTCTGGTAATGCGGGCCGTGCCCACTGCCTCTGTGCCATCTCCGAGGCCCTGGAGTCCGGCACTTACACTGTGGTGCCAGACCAGTGAGTCCTTCCGCAAGGTGAACGTTTTTCCTGTTTTTTTCCTTTTAGCATTTTGCAAAAGTGCTTGTGTGAATATCCTAAGCTACTAGACTAGCCAGTATCCTACTGTGGGATGGTCACAGGTTCGAAAGAGGAAGATTTCTGCTTCCTTTTCTCTCCCCATCTTGCATTCTCCCCAACGCCCACGCAGTATTCTCATCCGCGCCAACCCTGTCCTTGGGAGAAAGTCTCCCTCGCCCATCGTCTGCAGTCTTGTGTCTCTCTTCAGATCAGTTATTCGCACTGGTATAATGAGAGCGAGACACAGAAGAAGTCAGTGAGAGTATTCCTCAGTCTCTCCCACGGTAGTAGCAGTCCTCCAGGAGCTCTGCCACTCCCACAATCCTCTCCGCCACTGACTAAGGCCCCCAAGAGCATAGACAGGTGTACTTCATGGTCGGAGCCTTTGATCTTGTAATCCCACAGCAGTCCGGGAGGGGGCGGATCATCCCTAAGAGTGTGGAAAAGCAGAAGAGAAGCACTGCTTGAGGCCCGCAGTTAGGATCAGACAATGGCCTTAGTTATTTCTGAAGTTCACGATAATACCTACATGGAATTACAAGAGCAAGAAATTGGAGGATTCCAAGTCTGACTGCTAGATTCCTGGTCGCCAGCAGGGAGCTAATAATGCTGGACGGAATTGAATCAGTTCCCAGCCCATCATTAGATGACAAGGAAAACACTGATCAAGACATGGAATGGTATTGCGGTGACTGTCACATTCTTTCACGGGACTCGAAGGTGCTCGCTAGCCCACAAGGCCGTCTCTGCTGAGCACTGCAGATGTTCCCCGGCGCCCGGGTCTGGAGTGATGCCACAGAGGGCGTCTTCTCCACCCTGCTCTCCTTTGGCAACGCCAAATCCCCCCCAGAGACTGGTAGTTTAGCACCAAAGGTTTGAACCGACCCAACACGGAGATGCACAGTCCAGTTCATCAGTGGTGAAACTTTACTTCCGTGATTCTGAATATATTCTTTAGAAGTCATCTGAACACAGCCCCAATCTCCAGTGCTGCTGCACACACAATGCACAGAACAGCGCAGCCTGGTGGAACACACCTGTCATCCCATAACTCGGGAGGCTGAGCCAGGGAGCTTCCAAATTTCAGCCCAAACTGTGTGAATTAGCAAGACTTTGTCTCAAAATAAAAAATAAAAGAAGGAAAGGTTGTAGCTCAGTGGAAAGGCCCTGTGCTCAATCCTCAGTGCCACAAAAGAAAGAAAATAATAAGGGCTGAAGTACAGCTCAGTGATACAGTGTAATAAAAAAAAAACCAACTTCAAAAGAATGTAATCTGTTCTTTTCATTTAATAATCCCAATTAATAAATTTCATGATTACTTCAAATTTATACATTCATCTCACTAAATTTGTTGAATAATCAATTACAACACATGCCAACTAATTTTCCTAACTGTCCTATATTAAAAATCATAATATCCTTGTAAATATTCAATAGTATTTAATAGCTACTTTCAGTTTGGTTGTAGAAACACAACCTGTACTTTTATTTATATATTTATCTACTTTGCAGTACTAGAGATAGAAGCCAGGGATACTGTACCATTGAGCTACATTCCCAGCCCTTATTTATTTATTTATTTATTTATTTATTTTACTGTGAAACAAAGAATTGCATTTGTTAAATTGCCCATTATGTTGTTCACCTTGCAATCCTTCTGCCTCAGCCCCCGAGAGTGTACCACCACACCAGAATAATATTGTTTAACAGCCTCTTGCATTCTCTGCAATGTCCTTTCATTGTAAATAGCAGATACAACCAAATTTATCCGTGATGGTGATTTTGGAAAAATTGTAGCATGCCAACCCATTCAACCAGTTTCATTTTTGGCCCAAACTTTGAAACCATTATTTTTCCCCACCCCACTTTCTTTCCTCAATCAAATCGATTCCACTTCCCGCTACAATGTTTCCTTTACAAGCTATGTCTAGGATGCACCTTATCTCCGCATCTAGCCAGTGACCAGGTCGTATTGATTCTACCTGTGTATTTCTAAAATTAACCTTCTGGTTCTCATCTTAAGTGATTTTTTTGTACAGCAGATCGAACTCAGGACCTTGTATTTGCGAAGCAGATGCCAGAATCACTGAGCTAAATCCCCAGTCTTGTTATCATTTTAACTCCATAATGCACAACTGAAGTATGTAACGACACACATTTTCACGTTTTTGTGAGAACTTAGCTGATTTTTGAGGCGATTAACATCTCATCTTAATAGGAATTCTAATTCTGAACTGGATGATAGCTATAATAAAAATTATCTTATCAATTTATACGATGAATACTTCCAGCACGTAAAACACACGGTATCTTTTTATCATACATGCAAGGTCACAACCCTAATAAATACAAAATTCAGTCCAAACGTTTAGTATACATGAATTTGTTTAATGTAGTAACATTTTCATATAAAAAGACAGACGTCAGTAACTAGGCACAACCCCCCACCCCATCCGCCATAAAAATGCGGTTAAGGACAGTGAAGGGACAACAGCGACATCTGCTGTCCGTCTTTCAAATTTCCTTAAAATTACTTTCATTCCATTATTTTTCTGTCCGTTTTCTTCTGCATCCACTGTGGGGCCCTCCTGTGACAAACGCTGTTGGAGAAGCCGCTGCGTCTTCCTCCCTGACTTCTTCCCACACAACCGTCTAAAACAAACTCGTTTTGGACGTGTGATCTGTGTGCCGCAGACTGTTCATTACTCTGATCAGAGAGCTCTGCACAATTTAGAGCCCATGCAAATGGAAGCCCTGAGCCACGGAGTCGGTAACGATCTTGTGTTGCTCTTTTTGTTCACCACTAGTGTCTTTTAAAACAAAACAAAATGACTTCACCTTTAACTTGCAATAATGTGAAAAGCACAATGCAGTTACCATGACAGAGCAGCCCTCAGATTCCTCCCTGAACCGACAGACAAACACAACTTCACGACTAAAAGTCCATCAGCTGATGTCACCACCATCACTACCAATCTGACAAACCAGAGGACAGATGGTGGGGTGTCCACCCCTCCCGGAAGCTTCGGGAACTCCAGCTCCGATGTCTGAAATACCATTATCAGAGAGTTACAGCCTTGGTTTATAAGTCTGTCACATGAAGCCCTTCCCTGAATCGCAGGACTAATTTTCACCTTAGAAGAGATTATCAGCCTTTAGTGATCAATGTTTGTTTGGAGGGAAAGGATAAACCAGATAGATGTCTCTGTTTGATACTGAAGCAATGAGCTTTACATTGGAGACAAAGGAGTTTGTTTCTGTACTGGGAATCAAACTTGGGACCTTGCGATCACCAGCAGGTACAGCACCACTGAGCTATGTCCTCAGCCAGACTGAGACAAAGAACTAAGAGGAAAGGAAAATACTACTTCCAACAAAGGAGTGCTACTCAGCCAGAAAGAAGGATAGATTGAAGGGTGAAAAGACCGCTAATGATAAGTGAAGTACATCAGACACATAAGCTTAGATACAACATAGTTTCCCTTATATGCGAAAGTCAAGGCACAATACTTTAAAGAGCAAAGTAAAAGATAGGTAATAGGAGAAAGGAAGACTTACCCTTGGCAAATGGAAAGACCTAGAGAGGGGAGAGGCAGAGGCGGTGAACAGAGGGAAAAACAGCAATTCTGACTGTGAGGAATATGTACCAACTCCCCATGAGGAACTGAAAGATCATGAACTGAAAACATGAACTAATACAAATGAAATTGCTAAAAGAGGACAGGCAGAGTTGTGGGGAGAGCTGAGAAGTCACACACAAGGACATCAAGTCTTAGTCAATCCAGGGCCAACGAAAGGGAAGTGATAGAAGAAAGGGAGACAGAAAACAGCACACACAGACTGGAACTACCTCCCACGCTGGGCTCGGGTTCCGGAGTGGCCGTGAAACAAATTTACATAGGTACTGAGTGAGCAGTGGCAAACACTGGGAAATCACGGGCAGCAAAGAATCATGGAGGTGCCTAACTCGCAGGCCGGTGAGGTGAGTTCCGAAAACCACAAGAAAGCCTAAGTATCCAAGTGCATCTGTCTTGTCTGGGCGGGGGTTCGGCGGGGATTCCTCAGGCAGCGGGCTGAGGAAAGCGCGCTTCTCCTTCTCGTCCCAAGACAGTGGCTGGCGTCTTCCAACCCGGATGGCGCTCGCCACCAAATGGCGTCCAGGCGAGCTGACCTCGGGACTCCACCTGAAACAGTGTATCTCGGAACGTTATCGGCTTGACAAAACAAAATTCATTTTTTAAATGGCAGCATAAGAAATCACCTGTTGGCAAGAAGCAGTTTTCCTTCTGGGACAAAGTGAAATTCAAATGCTCACAGGGGAGAACGGGATCGTTTGCTCAGTTCACCGCTGCCTGAGCAGACACATTGTGAATTGATCATCAGTGAAGAATTGGGTAAGCGTGCAGGGCCAAATGTGTCCGTGCTCTTCAGCCTGACTCTCAAAGAGAATTTATAAGGAGCTTTTACAGAAAAACAAATCTCCTCCGATATCCAGTGCTAGCCGTACAGTTCAGCAGGCTAAGGTCATGGTGATGAAAACACTAAACCAATGAAGTGATACTTTTCAATGAAATCATTATCTGATCATTTAACCTCGAAAAATAACACCATAGAGCAGATTATTAAAACTGGCACTCATGCTAATAGTGGGTACACACGTAAGCCATGGGTTCTGAGCCCACACAACATGAACATACGAAAAAAAAAAAAAAAAAAAACCTTCTGTGGTTCTACACTCCTTCCTCGAGGGTCAAGAGTTAAAGGGCATCTTGGCCCTCCTCACTGCTCCGCTCTCTGTCACTGCTGACTCACGGCTCACAGACAGGCTGTGAGTGACGGGACAGGCACAGAGAGGAAACAGTCAGTTCTCCAAAGGAAAGTCAGGGAAGCTTGTATCCAGAAGGGAAAAGGCAGACATCGCTGAGAACAAGAGAACATTCAAAATATGGACCCAGGAGAGGTTGATATCACGTGCAGGCAAAGAGTTGGGGGGAGAAGTACAAAACCACGGTAGACAAATCTACCCCGGGGGTGGCTGAGCCTGGACCTGAGAGAGAGCGGTGAAGTTCAAGGTCAACTTCGCAGATATTTTGATCTTTTTAAATCTGAGTGCAGAGAAACTTCAGTCCTATGTACTCATAGAAAAAGGATGTCTATTTTATAATTTTAAAGGTGAACCTTAATAAATCATTTCCAAAAATATAACAGTAGAATACACAGTCCTGACAAATAGTAAGGCTTATCATTTTAAATGCCTTTCCCTGAATGTTTGGTGCCAAAGATGAATTTATCTGTGAGTTGCAGCCTTAAGAACAATTGGGAAAATAAACCATTCAGAGACACCAGTCGTCATCATTAAATATTCTTTCTGGGCACACAGCTGGAAACTTCCATTCATTCAGCACTTGCTCACAGGTGAGGCGCTCAGCTCTTCCCCATAGCAGGCATGCCAAGACTTAATGGGTCTGGACAGACATCTGGTAGAGGCTATGAGAGCCACCTGGGCTGTGGGAAAAGCCTTTTTTTGTTTCAGGAGGAAAACTTTATGTGCTCTTTTCTCTTGACTACATCTGTGACAAGCAGGTGCTTCGTGAAATGAGAATTTCAGTGAGCTTTGCAAGGAAAGTCCATAACCAGAGACCTGGCAAAGATAAAATAGAAGAAGCCGAGTTATTGCTGCAAGACAATGATGGCTAGTGTGTGGATCATCTTTTAGGTCTGATGCATCCTTGTACACTATGTAATATTTCTTGGAGTCTCAAAACTTGAAAGGGGGCTAATAACTAATGCAGACATAATGATAAGGAGATCCAGGCTTTACAGCTAGGGTTTCCCACAAAGGGAAGATCTAGCTGGAGGATTCATTCACTTCTGGTAAATAGACCATTCAGGTTGTTTCTTGGGCTTTCTTTGTTAAAGATGCACCTTCTACCTTAACTTCATTATCAAATGCTATGCCTTCCTTTTTTATAGCACTCAGAATTGAATCCATAGCCTTCACAGTGAGCTACATGCCCATTTTTATTTTATGTTTGATTTTGAGACAGGGTCTCACTAAATCACTAAGCTGGCCCAGGCTGACCTTGAACTTGCAATCTTCCTGCCTCGGCTTCCCAGAGTGCCATGATTACAGGTCTCTGACCCCACAACCAGCAAGCCACTGCCAATCAACAAATAGGAGAATGAGAAATCTGGCATCAGGCAAATACAAATCCAAACATTTTACTGAGGTCGTTTAGCTGCATGCATCTCCTGTACAACTGACAACCTCAGGGGCCAGGGATTTAGCTCAGTGGTTCCGGCACCTGTCTTCAAGTGGAAGGGCCTGGGTTCGATCCCTGATAACCACATATGACAATACTGGGTGTGGAGACTCACACCCACCAGCAATCAGACCTACATATCACAGTGCCAGGCATGGTGGCTTGTGGCACTCAGAAGGCAGAGGCAGGAGGATTGCTGTGAGTTCAAGACTGAGCTCAGGGCCAGCCTGAACTACACAAAGCAACACCTTGTCACAACTGATAACCTCAGGATATTTTCACTGATCTAAACCATAACTTCATCATCTATAAAATAATTGGATAAAGGAGCCAATCACAAATGCCTCCATTGTTCATTCTAAGGACCACAAGAAAGAACCCATCTAGCTCTGTCTAGAGAACATCCCATAAATGCTGGTCACTGGTGTGACTGTCACATCCACAGCACCCCACGTGCACTTAGCCCTCTGTGGAAGCCCTGGAGCCTGCATCTCACACGCTGATCAACTAGTGGCTATTTTGCTGGCACAACCACCTGCTGTGCATTCCCCTGTGTATTTTAACCAGTTATTTCTTACATATATAGAACAGCAATCGCTATGTGTATATTTTCCTTATAAAAGATAGAGCTGAATTGACGTAGTTTTAGCAGAAAAAGATTTATAGGAGGATGTTAGCTGCCCACAAAATTACCCCGGAGGACCACAAAAAAGGCTTGAGAGTGAACAATAAGATCCCTGAGTCAAGAGCCACACTGAGGAAGAAAGCGTAGCACTTTGTCGATCTGTTCTTAGAGACTCCACGGAGGACCCCCGCACCAGTTAGCACATTTGACTCTGTGTGTGTGTGGTGTTACACGTGCGTGGTGCGCGTGTGTGTGCGTGCCGGTTTGTTTAGCAAGTCTAACGCAACAACAGTCATTAGTATCGATGAATATGTTTTTATTTTTGCTTCACATTCGCCCCTTCTATTTCAGAGTATCTTCAGCTGAGTAGTTTTAGGTTTACAGGAAAATGGGATGGAAAGTACAAAAGGTCACTCATACTCCCATCCCAACAGCCACTTCCAGTGCCCCCGATCGATGCTGTGCATGTATATGCGGAACGAGTACACTTGATTTGAGTCCCAGAAATCACCCAGAATCAGTCCAGGAAATTAACTGGACAACCATACAAACGGAAGACAGTCTCCCTGAACGTAGCCACCACCGCAGAGGACTTGGCTATAAATCCCCTTCTCATACAGCTGCAAGGGAGGCTAAAAACATCATTCATCACTACTCGGGTGAAGACTGATCTAAAAGAGGGTTGGAAAAGTACTGAATGAGTCGGCTTTCATTTGTCACAAACTACTTCCTGTAAGTTGAGGGATTTCCGCCTTATGAACTCAGGTATGGGATAGGCAGCAGAATCTGTCACATGCTGCACAAAAGAGAATGGTAGGTGCTCACCAGCACAGCGGCTCTCCAGCTCGAGCACACACCCATGGCCTCAGGTCCGTCGATTATAGTGTCTACTCTAGATCTGGAAACATGAGCTACCATTGCGAAGACAATAAAAGCAATTTACTCTGGCAAACACAGAGGTGAACGCATTATATTTCTGACGTAGAAGCACCACTTCCTCCCTGCTGCTGCTATCAGTGTTGCAAAGTACAGCACCGCGCTCGGCAGGGGCAGCAACGGTGCCATATAGGACCTGATTTGGGGCCCTGGGTCCTAGCTTGGTAACCCTGCAGATACTGAGCAAACCACTGTCCTTAGTGTGAATTCATTTTCTGCTAATGTAATGCAGAGTTGCTTTAACTAACACTAATATATAAACTGGTACCAGCCGCAGCGGCAGGGAGCAGTCCTCTTTAAAAATAGAACTGGATTAAAAAAATAAAAATAAAAACATGAACACCTAGCAAGGAAGGGAACCTGGAAGTCCATAGTAATGAATTATCACCTCAAAGAAGTCCTCCGGGAAGGTGAGGCTGAAGACACAGTCTCCTTCTGCAGAAGCCTACCAGAGAGAGAGAGAGAGAGAGAGAGAGAGAGAGAGAGAGAGATTGGAGAAGTGTGACAGTGTGAGACCGGGAGACTGCTTCCAATAGTGCTGCCCTGCTTAAAGGAAAAGAATGACAAGCTGAAATCACGAATTCTTGGCTAGAGGCCTGAAGTGAAATCCCGTGTTTCTCTGACTGCTAAAAGAATCTCTTATCGCTTCCAGCCGCAGGGCTGAGATAACTGAAAATCAAACTCCAACTTTGATCCCGTAGGTTTCCAAATTATAATGTCAGTTGAATTCACAGCCCACTGAGATCACTTATGGGAAAGTAAGAGCATTGATCAAGGTAGAATAAAACAGATGTGGGGTGGAGGGAACATGACGGGATTTGAAGGCCTAAGTACCCTAAACCCTCCGTGTCCCGTGACAGTGCTTTGCTGGCCAAGGCAGCCCTGCTCTCCTCGGCAGATGCGGCACAGATGGAATAAATTATCCATTATAATGGAAGTTGCTGTCATAAAAATTGAGGTTTTAAGTAGCAGAGACAGCAGACCTGGTGGCAGCTTCTGGAGTCCATCGTTAGCGATGTCAACAGCACAAGCTGTAGTTCTTCTCTGTGACAGCAATGTCCCCACTGAGCGGGTTCTGTGGCATGATTTGGACTGTTATTTCCAGCTGCACAGTCCCAAGACTGGCTCCGCAGCCCATTGTCTTTTGAATAAATAATTTGCTTCTCACAGCAGCCAAATTGCATTTCCGTTGCCTGCAACTCTGAGCTGCACGCTTAGAAATTTCCAAAATGGCTTGCTTCTTTGTATTTTGCCCCTCACCCTACTCCTTCCCCTTCAAGTGTGGCCAAGGTTTAAAACATTTCAGCTCTGGTTAGCTGCTTTGGAACAATAATTCTCTAGCTGGTCTACATTTTCCTTACAATAAGAACTCATGCTCAGACTTGTGGGCTCCCTACCTATAAAATTTAGTAAGAGATTCATAACTGTTTGCACCTCACAGAGAAAATTTATTCCTTTCTACCTTTATCCATCCTTTATATGGGAAAGTAAGAGCATTGATCAAGGTAGAACAAAACAGATGTGGGGTGGAGGGAACATGACGGGATTTGAAGGCCTAAGTACCCTAAACCCTCCGTGTCCCGTGACAGTGCTTTATCCATCTTTTATATGCAATATTATTATTCACAGTTTTCCAGTGAACTATCCAAAAAAGCCAAACATCAACTGCTCCCTATGTAGCAGCAGTCACCTAATTTATCAAATCATAGTCTACAAGTTCCAACACAAGCAATTGACTGGTCAATTGAAAACTGGGACAGAATAAATGCCTGACAAACAGTCACCATCCCTCAGAAAATTGATAACAAAGGATTTCAAGACCATTTGCAAAGGACAGTAAAGGTGTGATAACAAAAACCATAGAACAAGCAATAGCCCACACTCTGTTGATAAGGATATTCAAGTGTTAAAAATATATATGTTCTATATATAATATATATACTATGTTATACATGTTATATTATATATGTGCTATATATTATTCTATATAGCTGTGTTTGATAGATAGATGATAGATAGATAGATAGATAGATAGATGTTAAGCTATAAAGAAAGAACTGTTTTAGTCAGTGAGATCCATAAGAGTTTGTTGTTCTTACAGTCACTCCACTGGCCAGAGTTTATGTACCTTTCCCAATAGCACCCCCATCTCCTGCACCCTGGCTGCTTCTGCAAGAACCAGGCCACCCCACTAGCCTGCCCTCTGCCCCCAACACTGCCCCACCCCACCCACGCAAGCCCCAGAGGATCCTCCCTCAGAGCCACGGCGTAGCTACAGCAGCTTCTCCTGCTAATTCTAGGCTCAGGTGAAGTCCATGCCAAGGGAAGAATCTAACTCCCCGGGGCAGGCAGAGACCACAGCCCAGAATGGCTGCAGAAACCAAGTTCATCTCTTGGCTGAGTGTGAGAGAATAGATGGAGACAGAGAGACAAGGAGAACTTGTGCGTCTTCGACTCTGTGTTGGCCATCTCAAAAAGACTCCTATGTGGGTTATATGAAGCTTCTGCGGGCTCAGTAATACCATTTTTCCTTCTTTTTCTCCAGAGCTAGAGATTCAACAGGGCTTTCTGCCTGCTAGGCAAGGGCTAGACCACTGAGCTACATCTTCATCTGCAGCCTAATAATACTATTTCTTTGTCCTCCTTTCTTTCCTGCTTTCCACCACTCTTTTGTCCAACACTTGGTACTTTGGGTATTTCCCAAAATAGAATTATCATAATATTATCATATCTGCTACACTGTAGTCTCTTTTTTCTAGAAAAGCCAGGTTGAGACAACTACATTTAGAATAGAAATGGTAAAGAAAGGAAATAAAATAGACTTACATAATTAAGAGTTAATGGTTAAAGGGAATAATGTTCATGAGAGTGCCATGTTCACTTGTATCTCAATATGATTCTAGAAATTCTGACCTATGTAGCCTGCCTCTCTTTAAAGAAAATACTCCATTCATTGCAGAAACAGTTGGAAACTTTTTTAAATCACAGGCTTTCACCCCCTTAACTAAATTGTAAAGAAAATTTCCTAGTGATCTTGCCCTGAGATGATGAGTATCACCAAATCCCACAGACTCCACCTGTGAGCATCACCACAGCACCGCACACTTGTCTCCACGGTCACTAACGTGTCTTTACTTCAAACTCTTCCCTCCCCAAACTTAAGCAAGAGCACCTCGGCCATATCTGCACTCCAGGCTCAACCTGGCTGCAGCCTCCCTGTCTGTGTCCAGAGTGACGTCACCTCCTGGTCTGCTGGGATCCCTCAGCACCACCAGTTTGCTGTGAGACTGCTTCGTTCACTGCTGTCACCACTCACCACATGCTCAGGGAGGTGATTAGTCACCCCTCGCCCTTTGGCGGAGCCTACAGAAAAGTAGCTACTCAATAAAAATGCCTGAAGTGAAATTAAAATGTCTAGAAATTCTCTAGTATTTGCAAAAATGATTAAAAACACATTTTCACCCCACCAACCAAGACAAAGGAAAAAAAATCATAGACATATTGTACTATGTCAAAACAGCAAAAGCAAAGAGAAAACATCAAAAGCAAACATAAATAGAAAGTATATTTAGACAGAGGCAATAGTTTCAAACAATAAAAACAAAAGCCAATGAAATAATAAAAAGGAACCAGGAAAATTCCTGCAATATAAAATTCTTTATCCAGGTAAAATAACTACTCTACAGCAAGCATAAGGGGACACATTTTAGGATAAAGAGTGCAACAGTCATTGGTCCTTGCTGCAAACAGAATGAAATATAAGTAATTTTTAAAATGGAAAACATAAGCACACACATACATCAGGACAGAGAAAGACCCGCAAGGTTGAAGCCCTGCTGCCCATAGCAAGGGGATTAATCTGCTGACGAAACTGAGCTTTCATGATCCAATCACCTCCCCAAAACTCTACCTCTGGACATTATCCAGCTTTGGGGTAATGTTTGAGACTAAACTATATCAGAGAGAATACACCCTAAAGTTGGCCTATAAAAAAATAAAATAGACCTAGGCCACCATAATCACAATAGTAGAGACAAAAATTAGAATAAAAATGAGTCTACTGAGTAATAGTATACAAGTAAATATAAAAATTATGTTAAGATTTATTCCAGTGGTACAAGAGTAGTTTAATGTATAAAATCTATCAGTATAATATTTTTTATTTTTAAATTGATTTTATTCATATATTTTCTATATATAATTACAATCACATTCAACATTGAGAGTTTGTACCTGTACATGACACATCTTGATTATCACTTTTTCTATTCCCCTGCCCTCCGTACAACCCCCACCCCCTATATACATAAGCTGTTGTCCTCATTTACCATCAAACTTTTTCTTTCCCTTCTTTACTTATCCCTACCCCCACCCCCACTTTTTCCCTTTCACAATACCTATCATACATTTTGAAACCTATTTACATCTTCAGTTTCTCATACCAGAGAAATGACATGGTATTCACACATCTGTGTCCTATGTATTTTATTTATGAGTATGTCCTAAAGGTACATCCATTTGAGTATAAATGACTTAAATATATCACTTTATGGCAGAGTAATATTCCATTTTATTACATACACACACACACACACACACACACACACACACACACACACCCCTTTACCCAATCTCTTGTTGATGGGATTTTGGGATTTGGGCTCTTTCCAAGATCTAGCTATCACAAACTGAGCTGTTATAAACACGGGTGCACATATGTCACTATGATACTAATCTTTTAATTATTTTGTGTATATTCCTAGCAGGGGAATAGCAGGGTCAAATGGGACCTCTAAACCTAGTTTTTTGAGGAATGTCTACACTGATATCCACAGTGACTGCACCAGTCTATGTTCCCACCAACAATGGAGAAGGGTTCCTTTCTCCCCACAGCTCTGGTAGCATTTGTTGTTGGTTGATTTTGTGATAGCAGCTGCTCTTTGTGGTGTGAGAAGGAATCTCAGTGCTGTTTTCACCTTCGTCTCTCAAATGTCCAGTCATGTTGAACATCTCTTCATATGTTTCTTAGCTGTTTTTACTTCTAATATTTAACAAATTACAGAAGGGAAAAATTACTTCATTTAGTGCAGAAAGTTTATTTGATAATAGTTCCATTTGATTTTAATTCTTTCTTTTAAAAAAAAACTCAGTAAATTAATTTCAGAGGCAAAGTACTTGAATGTAATTCAAGGCTCCTGAGAAACACAAGCTAAGTATTTTACAATGGGGAAAATAATACTTTATGTTCCAAGTAATGTCAAAAACAAGAGAGAATCAACAGGGCTTTTGGCCTGCTAGGCAAGGGCTGAACCACTGAGATACATCTACATCCGCAACCTGATAATACTATCATTTTTTTTTTGTTTCCATTTCTTTCCTACCTTCCACCATTCTTTTGTCTGACACTTGGTACCTGCAGTATTTCCCAAAATAGAATTATCATGTCAGCTATACTGTAGGCTCCTTTTTTTAGAAATGCCCACCAACATTGTTTGTACTCAACACCATTCCAGAGAGCTTATCTGACAGAATAAATTAAGAAAAAGAAATGGAAAGTGTAAATATTGAAAAGGAAGAACAAAATCATTAATATGTGTTAGTTATATGAACTAGTAAAGAGGTTTGTTCGATATGTCCATACAAAAATCTACACATGATGTCTGCTTTATTTATAACTGCCAACACTTGGAAACAGCTAACACGACCCTCAGTAGACGATTGGGAAGACAAGCCATGGTTCTTACAGACAATGTTACACTATTCAGCAAAAAGAGTGAGCTATCCGCCTTGCAGGGATAGAAAAGACACTGAAATGTCTATTACTACGTGAAAGAAGCCACCTGTAAAGGCCACAGATGGCATCAACTGAACTATGACATTCTGGAAATGGCAAAATTAAGGAGATTATACACATAAAAAGATCAGTGGTTGCCAGAGTCTGGTGGCAGGGAAGGGTGAAAAAGCAGGACATATAAGATTTCTAGGGCAGGAAAGCTACTCTGTTTGACACTCTGATGTATGTAATGATATATTTGTCCAGATCTTTAGAACACATATGATTAGACCAACTCTAATGTAAACAGAGGGGGCTAATCATGTGCCAGGAGTACACCATGCTAACAGGAGACTCTGATTATGGGGGAGGCTATAAACATGTGGGACAGGAAATTATGGGAAGTTTAGTACATTATACTCAGCTATGCCATGAACCAAAACCTGCCTTTATAAAATTACGTCTATTTTTAAAAGTGAGTAAAAGGCTCAACAAAATTACTACCTGAAAGACAAATGTATAAAGATAAATTTGTAATCCCAAATGCCACCTACAAATGTTTAGAATTACTGAAACAACATTTCTGATAGAAAACAACTAAAATACCAGGAAAGAAGCGCAATAAATAAATGGAAATGTTTACGGAGAAAATTCTAAAACTTTAAGGAAAATAAAAGATAGCCTTACCAAAAGTATTAATATAAATCTTCCTTAACAGAAATTTCAGAATTTAAAAATGACAAGTCCCTCAGAAGTATAACTCAACAATAGTCAAACTTCAAAAAAATGTAATAGACAGAAATGAAAGTTCACTTGGGAGACTAGAAGTCAAGAATTTCCAAGGGCCAGGGATTTAGCTCACGTGGTCCTGCGCCTACCTTGGAAGCACAAGGGCCCAAGTTTGATCCTGGTACTGAAAAAAAAAAACAAAAAGAAAAGAAAGAAAGAAAAAGAAAAAAATAATTCCCAGGAAAGTTTTTAAGAAGAAAACTGACAAGGAGAAGGCAATAGAAATAAATTTATCCTATCAACTTTCAAGACTCACTCTGTCATCTAAATGGACTAACATATAAATCAATAACCATAATGCACCAAATAAGTGCATTCAAGAAGAAAAGTCACATCATTCTCTCAATTGGATAAATTCAACATCCCTTCATAATAAAAATCCTAAAGAAATTAGATACTGATGGATCATTTTCAATATAGTAAAGGCCATAAATCCACAGCTAACACCATTCTGAATGGAAAAAAGCTGAAAGCATTTCTCCTTAAGTCAGGGATAAGGTAAGGACGTCCACTCCTCCCAATCCTATTCAATATAGTTGTTGAAATTTCAGCTTGAGCCATTAGGCATGTAAAAAAATAAAAGGGATACAAATAAGAAAGGAAGATGTCAAGTTGTCCTTGTTTGCAGATAAGATCCTTTACACTTGATAAATAAATACCTGAGAAATAAAATAGCAGGATATAAAATTAACATCAGGAAAATCTATACACCACTAATGGACTAGTTGAGAAAGGAATCAGGAAAACAACTTTGTCCATACAGCTTTTTAAAAAACAATAAAATACCTAGAGACCAATTAACTGAAGAGAAGAAAGAGTTCTGTAATGAAAATTTCAGGACATTGAAAAAAGCTGATGAGGACTCTCAGAGCCAGAAAGATCTCCCATGATCATGGATTGTCTAAATTAATATTTTATATGGAAACACAAAAGACCTAGAATAGACCAAGTTAATCCTTAGCAACAAGAGCAAGACTGCAGAAAAAAACAACACCTGATTTCAATTATATGACAAACCCACAGTAACAAAAACAGCACAGCTCCAACATACAAAGAGACACATAGACCAATGGAACAAAAATAGGGGATATAGAGATAAACCTACACAGCTACAGCATCTAACCCTGGACAAAGGAGCCAAAAATATACATTGAAGAAAGGACCCCTCCTTAAAATATGGTGCTGTAAAAAATGGACATTGACTTGGGCCAGGGAGTTAGCTCAGTGGTTCCAGCGCCTGTCTTGCAAGCACAAGGACCTGGGTTCGATCTCCAGTAGCTACATACCATACTGGGCATGGAGACTCACGCCCAGAAGCAACCAGTACCACATACCACAGTGCCGGGCGTGGTGGCTCAGGCCTGTAATCCCAGCACTCAGGAAGTAGAGGCAGGAGGATTGCTGTGATGTGAGTTTGAGGCTGAGCTCAGGGCCAGCTTGAACCACAAAGCGAGACTCTGTCTCAAAAAAACCTAAAAAAAAAAATGGACATCGACTTATAGAAAACTGTAATTAGATCCTTAATCTTCACCCTATGCAAAGATCAATTCAAAATAGATCACAAACTTAAGTAGACACCCAAAACTTTGAAAGCACTTAAAAATAATAATCGGGTAAATAATTAAAACCATAAGCACAGCCAGACATTCCTGAACACTGGACTTTAAAAGTGAAGAAAACAACAGCAAGAGTCAACAAATGGACATGCACCAAATTCAAAAGTTTCTGCACAGCAAAGGAGTTAATCAAGTGAGTGAAGAGACCAACCACGAATGGGATGAAATCTGCTAGCTATTCTCCTGAGAAGAGATAAGTCTCTAGAATATATAAAGTCTAAAAAAATCACTAAAAAAATCAAATAGCCCAATCAATAATGGGCCAAAAAAAATTGAACAGACACTTCTTAAAAGAAGTACAAATGGCCAATAAACATAAGAAAAATGTTTAATAGCTTCAGTCATTAGGGACATCCGAATCAAAACTATATTGAAGATCTATTGTACCCCTGTCAGAATGGCTATCATCAGGAAGACAGAAAACAGTCAGACACATTGGCACACACCTGTAATCCCAGCACTCAGGACCATGAGACAAGAGGATCGCCATGAGTTCAAGGCCAGCCTGGACTATATAGTGAAATTCTATCCCATAATAATAATAATACAAAAAACAATAAATATAGACAAGGATGTGGTAAAAATGAAATAGCATAGCTACTATGGAAATAAATATGGAGGTTTCTCTAAACATCAAAAATAAAACTTCCATCTGATTCAGCTATATAACTCCTTGATATAATCAGAAGAATTAAAGTCAGCATTCCACACAGACAACTGTATAGTCATATTTACTGTGGTATAATATACATTAGCCAAGGTATGGAACAAGCTTAGGCATCTACTAATAGATAAATAAATAGATAAAGAAAATGTAGTATATAAGCACAATGGAGTATTATTTGGCCATTAAACAAAAATACAAAACTTTGTCATCTGCAGAGAAATAGATGAATCTGGACATCATTGTGTTGAGAGAAATAAGCCAGACTCTGAAAGACAAACACTGTACTGTTGTGCTTAATATGTGAAATCTGAAAAAGATAGAAAAAAATTATTATTAGACAAGAAGGGAAAAGTGGAGAGAGAAAAGGAATAAGGGCAGATACAAGGGAGAATGAACATGATCAAAATACACTATACATGGAAACCCCTCCAAAAATACATGAAGCTAGAGGGAAAGGGAGGTGAAAGAGGATGGGAAGGAAATTATTAAAATGTTATGTGCCAAAGTGAAACTCTTTAATCTGTATAACTAACATGTATTAATGCAAATGTGGAGGAAAAAAACTATAAAATTACAGTGATTACAATAATGAGTCATTAGCACTGAGGTGCATAAATAGGTTGATAAACATAATACACAGCTTCCAAAAGACCCATCTATATATGATATTACATAGCACAGATGACTCCACAAATCAGTGAAAAAATAAATATTCAATAGACAGTGTGGGGTTATTTGGCTATGAAATTCAAATAGAAAGAATACAGAAAAATATCATGCCAAGGGCCACGGATTTAGCTCAGTGATTCTGGCACCTGCCTTGCAAGTGCAAGGTCCTGGGTTCAATCTCTGGTAACCATACACAACAATGACAGGCATGGTGACTCACACTCACCAGCAATCAGTACCACATACCACAGTGCCGGGCATGGTGTCTCACACCTCTAATCCCAGCATTCAGAAGGCAGAGGCAGGAGGACTGCTGTGAGTTCAAGGCTCATCTGGGCTACATGGTGAGTTCAGGGCCAGCTTGAACTACAAAGTGAGACCCTGTCTCAAGATAGATAGATAGATAGATAGATAGATATAGATAGATACAGTGCCAAGACAAGAAGATATACCACAAGGACAAATCATAAAAGGTGAATAAATTAGAGTACATTAAGAAAGCACTATATGATAAAGGACACCAAAAACAACATCAAAAGTCTCCATACCTTGGAGAAGGTATTTGTAACCCACAAAACAACAAAGTTATAATTATATTTCAATATATATATAAAGCTTATATGGATCAATTTTAAAAAGACAAGTCTACATAAAGTAAATGATAAGAATTTATAAGCACTTCACAGCAGAGGAAATTCAAATAGATAACTCATATATAAAAATAAAGCTCAATCTCACAAGTAAATTGGAAAATGAAACTCAAAACAATAATGTGATATCATTTACAATCTGTCATACTGGCACATACCATGGTGAGTCATTTAACAACAGGGATATATTCTGAGAAACATTTCATTAGGCAATGTCATTATTGTGTTAGTACTGTAGAGTATCTTTATAAAACTATGATGCTACATTACCATTAAGGTAATATAATCTTAAGGAGGGCCGGGGAGTTAGCTCAGTGGTTCCGGCACCTGTCTTGCAAGCGCAAGGACCCGGGTTCGATCCCCAGTTAATCATATACAATACTGGGTGTGGACACTCATGCCCAGCA
>PVIR01011800.1:0-46252 GCA_004026965.1 Petromus typicus | reverse complement strand
AATACTGGGTGTGGAGACCCACACCCAGCAGCAACCAGTACCACATACCACAGTGCCGGGCGCGGTGGCTCACGCCTGTAATCCCAGCACTCGGGAGGCAGAGGCAGGAGGATTGCTGTGATGTGAGTTTGAGGCTGAGCTCAGGGCCAGCCTGAACCACAAAGCGAGACCCTGTCTCAAAAAAAAAAAAAAAAAAAAAAAAAGTAATTCTTGTTCTTGGATGAAAATTTGAAAATTACCCAAGATAAGGATTTTTAGCAACTCAGGGATGTATGATTTTCATACTATGAGATGCGGTACCACAGTCAGTACACAGCGTCACAAATTTGAGTGGATTTCCACACTGTGCAGCCTCCTATGCCCTTCTGACCTCTCGTCTGTCTAGTCTGCTCCACCTCGCCCACAGCATCCACGGATCTGACCTGACCCCTCAGATTTAATGTTTTCTAGACAGTTCTAATAGAATCTTGCACTGTAATCCCCTGGGTCCCATGCATCGCAGTCTGTGAGACTAGGGTTCCCCCAGTGACACAGAAGAGGTGGTGGACATTGCCCAGGCAAGTGGTGGTGTTGCCACATCACTTACAGCTTAACACTGGCCCTGTGCAGGCGTGGCCATGTGCAGTGGCTGGTGCAGCTCAGAGTGCTGTGAGTGACAGTTGGGTGTTCTGTAAGACACCATCATAGTTTTCTGATCAAATGTGATTTGAAGATAATCAGATCTCTATCTCACCACATTTGGGCGAATCATGTAGTAACCTTAAAATGGCATTTGAGTGCCCTGGGCTGAGGTAGAAACCCTACCTACCATTTCCTCCCCAGGCAGCGGGGAGAGTGCCTGAGGGCTCCCCTCTAACCGAGTGTTTGTGGACTTGTTTCCAGGTGAACATGATGACCTTGGCGGAACACATTATAGAGGCCACACCGGACCGAATCAAGCAGGAAAGCTTCGTGCCCACCGAGTCTCCAGTGCTGGAGAGAACAGACCCTGCCACCGTCAGCAGTACGATGAGCTGGCTGGCCAGTTACCTCGCGGATGCCGACCGTCTGCCAAATGCTGCCCAGATCAGGTAGGAAGATTGGGGGTTCACTGCCAGGAGGGATGCCTACCTTGAGCGGGAGGTGGGGGAGGCTGAGTACAGTATGGTGTAGGGTGTGATGCTTCTGGGAAGGAAGATGGCTTTGGGGGTGTTCCACTGCCACTCTCTGGCCTGGCTGTGTCTCGCTGCTTACAGGATTCTCTTCCTAGATTAAAGCGTAAGTGAAAAGGTGTCATAACAGGTCCAGATGAAGTTGCCCATGGCAGAGTAGTGTGCTTACTGGGTTTGGTATTTAGCATCATACCAAGCTCCTAATAGATGCTCAGTTTCAACTTTACTGAGGGACAACTTGGCTAAGGGAAAGAAGGTATATTCTTAACTACTACGTGGGTTCACTAACATGGCTTCTCTTCAGAATGAGTAGGTAATGGACTGTGTCCCTTTTTTCCTCTTGTTTCAGAAGTGCATATAATGAGCCTCTAACCCCCTCTTCTAATACCAGCTTGAGCCCCGTCGGCTCACCAGTCAGTGAAATTGCTTTTGAGAAACATAACCTACCCTCGGCTGCAGACTGGTCCGAGTTCCTGAGTGCTTCTACTAGTGAGAAGGTAGAGAATGAGTTTGCCCAGCTCACGCTGTCTGATCACGAGCAGAGAGAACTCTATGAAGCCGCCAGGCTAGTTCAGACAGCTTTCCGGAAATACAAGGTAAAGTGGCCGCATGCTGGTCTTGTCATAATCTTCAGACCGAGGAGGAGAGGGGAAGCTCAGCATCACTCAAACTAAGACGCACCTCCTTTGCTCTCTCTTCCCTGAGTTTAAGTTTTTATTCAGTGTTATTAATTAGGTTAGATTATTAGTAACTTGTCTGTAGTGGGATAGGTGTCATCATCTCAACTTACTAGTTTCGATAATAGGTATTTTATTTACTTTACACAAAGTTAACAACTCTGCTACAGGAATTCATGGCTTAAAGCAAGGGTTTTCCACCTGAAGTCTGGGGCCTGACTTCAGAAAGCGTGTGAGCTTCTGCAGTTAAAAGTGAAGCATCTGTCTGTGCATTGTTGGTGGGAAGAGGACTCCTAGCCCTCCACATATTCTTACATCTTTGACAGACCAGCTCCCCAGAGGTGTTAAAGCCATTCATTATTGATCAGAGGCAGTTGGGAGTAGCTTAGGAAGGACTGTTGAGATCTGGTAAGACAAATGTGCAATGCCTTGCTTGTTAAATACTTTTTAAAACAATACTCTTTAGACCCCTACCATTCAAATATTATGATTTGACTTGGAGTGAAAATGTTCAGAGGTTTATTCCATGAATTCGTTTTCCCTAATTTATAATTATCAATGCATTTTAGTCAGCCTGGGGTCTCAGCACTGACAAAGTCGCATTGCTTGAGTGGCGGCTGTGTTCACATTGTGACAGTTCTCACGCGACCTTACTGACTTTTCCCCTCTTCTCCTGAAGGGCCGACCCTTGCGGGAACAGCAGGAAGTGGCTGCTGCTGTCATCCAGCGTTGTTACAGGAAATACAAACAGGTAAAGCCCAGTTTGTGTCCAGGGGATCTGCATTTGGGGACCCAGTGTGAGTCTCACCAGGGGGCATCACTTCCCCTGCTGGAATTGGGAAGCAGAGGGAAAGAAAACAAACCCATCTGCAATTCAGCGTACGCCACAAAAGAAAGTTTATTCAGAATTCTGGCCTTACGGTCTTATCGCCTCTGTGGGTATCGGTGTGAGGCAAGGTGTGTGTCCCAGAATCTACAGACTCCATAGTGACTGGAGAGCCTGGGGAGTTGGGTGTGGTGGTTGGAGCAGGTCATCACTGCCATTGGCTTTGATGCTGAGTCACACATGTCTTGAAGTCTGAGGCCGGTACCCTTTTAGCATCTTGCCATGTAAAATGAAGAGCTGTAAAAAGTCTTTGAAAATCTTAAAAAGCTCGGGACACCCTAAGCTGTTTTGACAGTCTTTAGGTAGTGGGCACAGAAAGACCATTCTTTCCCTTTTGAGTAACATTGCTGTTCCAGAGTGGCTGCAGCTCACATGACCCAATGCCAAGGGCCCAGAGTGTAGCCCCATGCACTGGATCTTCTGTGCACATTACCTCCCTTGCTTCTTAGGGCTGTTTGAAGTAAATGATTCTGTTTCTGTTTGAAAGATGAAGTTGAGGCCTGGGGAAATTCAGTAAAATGACTTTCTAATCAGCAGGGGTGGTTGTTAAAAGATTAAAATTGCCTCACTGAGTTTTAGCAGCTTTGCGTGATGAAATTCAATCCTGCCATTGGATTGTAGAGCCTTTTCTTAGCTTGTGCTTCCCACGTGTCTCACAGTTTGTTTAAGGGCCAAAGGATGCTAAGACGTCTGATGTGGGGTTACAGTCTCTCTTCTGATACGGGGTGCCATTGTCTCAGGTGTCTCCAGGATTAAACCCATTCACAGGGCAGGGGAGACAGCTGAGTTCATGATCCCAGAAAATGAAGGTTTATTGTGTAAACGCTGACACCACAGTACCTCTCCCCTGCAGCAGGGACTTGGACTGGCTTCTGTTTGGGGAGCCAGCTTCATGTTAGCACAAGGGATAGCACAGAAGCAGGATCTCACATCCGTGTTGACAACAGGTATTTATTCCAAAATACAGTTAGATATTTTTTTAAAATTTCCTCCCAAAGAAGTGTTTTACCAAAAACTAGGAAGCTGGAAGGCAGTATTTTTGGAAATAGTAAAAACTATAAGATAGATTGCTTGGAAGACGAAAGATATTAAAATAGCAAGGATGCCTTTTTTGGGGGAGCTTTATTGGTTCTGGTTTTTAATTTCATTATATTCAGCAATCTAACATTAATCTTGTATTTTCTGTTTCTCCCCCAAGCTGACATGGATAGCCTTGAAGGTAATGATATTCCCAAGTCCTCTCACAAATCATTCCACCAAAGTCACAAACTTCACACCCATCACCAGCTCCAAGGAGGGGCCATTAAGATGGCACAATCATGAGACAGAGTGCCCCCTTGCCAGGCCACCTCAGCACAGCACATCCATCCTCCGGGACCTTGTGGTTTTTTCAGTCGGAGCGGGTTTTGGCATTAATCATAACCAGACATTTTCTTGGCTAGTGTCGACCCATCCAAACCAATTACCGTGAGCCCAGTGGTCACTAAGTAAATATTTTTCCATGACGGGCTGCCCAGTAGCCCGGTGGGTCCAAATGTGCCACATGTGAAGGCCACAGGAGCTCTGGAGGACACAGTGTTTTTGTCTTAAAAGACTTTGGGCCAATGGCGATGAAAGTAAAGCAGGTCAGATGAGACTGATGAAGGTGCTTATAGAAGGGGCCTGCTTCTGAAACATTCCGAGAAGTCAGTTTTCTTCCTTCATTCTACCTCATATATCTGGGGAAATAGTTAGGCAGGTGCAGGGACTTTCCAAGGAGTATTTTTCCTTACAGTGGTAAGCTGGCTTCATGTAAGCAAAGGGCTCTGTGTGACTTCTTGTCATATTCTATTCTCTTAGAAATTTGGGGGCCGGGGAGTTAGCTCAGTGGTTCCAGCACCTGTCTTAAAAGCGCAAGGGCCCTGGTTCTGTTCCCTGGCAACCACATACAATACTGGGCATGGAGACTCACACCTGGCAGCAACCAGTAACACATACCACAGTGCTGGGCGTGGTGGCTCACGCCTGTAATCCCAGCACTCAGGAGGCAGAGGCAGGAGGATTGCTGTGATGTGAGTTTGAGGCTGAGCTCGGAGCCAGCCAGAACTACAAAGCAAGACCCTGTCTCAAAAAAAAGAAATTTGGACATCGCCCTTTTAGACCATGGCAAACTATATTTTTGGTGTGTGGCCTGATCCTGAGGAAGACTCAGGCTCTAAGGCCTCCAGCCCTCACCTTTGCTACTCTGCAGCAGGCTGGGGGAACAGGGAAGCTGGCATTAGAAACTCAGCAGACCCCAGCTCTCCAACAACCTCCCAGAATTCACTGCTTTGCTATCATTTAGGTCTGATGAGTGTTAACCTTTCACAGTGTTACATGGATTAAAGGTGTCAGCGTTTCATAATAAGCCTTGTATTTGGGACCTTGTAACTCTGTCAGAAATTTGTCATCTGGAGTGCTAGGAATCAGATGCTAGCTGTAGGTAGATCTGTGTATGTGGGAAACAGGAGATATACTAGGGTTTAAAATGTTCCCAAATTGGAGAGTAAATATTAATCTTAAAAGAAGCATTTGCAATTTTAGTTTGTAAATGTTTTAGACTCATATGTGTTCAAGTTATTGCTATTAAAATCTTTTTCAAGAAGGGCAGTTGTTTTGATATTTTGGGGAGAAAGCGCATGCAGAGCAGTGTACTATCAGCAGGCACCCTGTTAAGCAGCACTTTCTGTTTGGGAAGGTAGGTGGCATATCCTTCAGTCACCCAGCAGAGACCTGGATGAGAAAGAGAAAGGGGCCTCTTTCCTCCCCTTCCCCAAGCTCATTGGACACATAGCCATGTGCAGCCCCTGTTGTTACTCTCTTGCTCCTTTTTGTTTTTCCTGCAGTATGCACTTTATAAAAAGATGACACAGGCGGCCATCCTTATCCAGAGCAAATTCCGAAGTTACTATGAACAAAAGAAGTTCCAGCAGAGCCGGCGCGCTGCTGTGCTCATCCAGAAGTACTACCGGAGTTACAAGAAATGTGGCAAGAGACTGCAGGCTCGCCGGACAGCGGTGATCGTGCAGCAGAAGCTCAGGTGAGGCACGGAGATATGGCGTGTGCACAGCCAGGCATTCAGTCAGCTACCTGCCTTCCAGAACCTTCTGGGTATTAGGGCCTTGTGTAGATACACCTGTGCTGTGGCACCTTTTGTCCATTGAGCTCCTTGTCTCCTCCAGCCCCACCTCCCTTGTATTATGGTGTCACTGGCCAATTTCAACTTCTATCAAATTTGGCAGGACCAAAGGTGATGCTCCAAGAAGTGTCATCGTACTTACTAAATTCTGGTGTGTAGAAGACTTTGCAAAAATAATTAAGGTTATCTTATTCCATTTTATAAAGTCAAGTACAACACATTGATTTACAGAACAGATAGCAGCCCAGGAAAAGAGTCAGCTCAAACCACTGTTCCTCTAAACTGAGGATGTCTGTCTAGTGACCGGAGCTTTTTTCACCAGCATGGCTTAGAGAGCAGTAAAAGGACATTAAGGGACATCTTGTTTATACCCTTTGAGCCCGCCTGGAGTCTTCACCTCCACCTAGGACTCAGCCCTGTGAGGGCTGTGGGCTCTTCCACTGCCCCCTTTCCTCACAGGCTATTACACGTCCTTGCCATACTGACCACTTCTTAGCTTTTACATCTTAACCTTTATAGGTCCCTTCTTCTGACAGTCATTTATTCTGACTTTTTTCAGGAGCAGTTTGTTAACCAAAAAGCAAGATCAAGCTGCTCGAAAAATAATGAGGTTTCTACGTCGCTGTCGCCACAGGTACATTAATCCTCATTTATACATTTTATGCACCAAGAATGGTGAATAACCCTCACCCCCTTAACCACTCACTAACCCTGGGTAAACATGAGGTAAACATCCAGCCGACCAGCCACTAAGTTGCTATCCTGAGACAAGACACCAGAAACCGCTGTGCTCACTAAGACGGGGAAGAATGCCAGTCAGTGTGTGTTGATTGGAGTGTGAGTATACGGTGGACTAGCTGTTAATTCAAGCTCCTCTTTCATGTTATTTATATTACCACTTTGCAGTAGATCATCCTTACTACGCTAACATACATCCAAAGAGAAAGTAGTTTCTTTTCTCACAGCAAGGAAACTCCACATACAGGTTTTCTGAGCTAGTTTGTCCACGAGATGGCTGCTGCCCCCTGCTGGACGTGTCAGTTCCCAGCAGGTGCTGGTTGGTGATGAAGGAGAAAGGGAACTGGCAGGGAAAGGTAGACCCTGAGGTTACGGCTGTGTTTCTGTTAGGAGGAAAGGGCTCCTCAGAGCCCAATTGGGACATACCATCTGCTGGTGGAGCCCAGCAGGAGGAGCAACTCTCCTTACACCTGAGCGATCTTTGTGAAGACTGGCTCGTTGCATAGATCCTGGGGACTAGAGGAAAGTGTGACGTTTCCTCTGCTTAGATCAGTATTCCAGTCTGGAGTCTTAGCAGCATCCTCTGTGCAGCTGACAGTCGCAAACTTACAGCAGGCTTCCAGCGAGTCCTGTCTTAGTCCCTTTGTTCCGGTTCAATCATGCCCGAGCCTTACCATTGTGTTTAGCTTGATGTCTTGGGGCCTCATTTCAGCTTTTTCTTACTCTTAATACAAATAATTGGTTACTCACTTTGAAAATATTTTGCCTTATAAATGAACAGGGCCTGACTGGCTACTTGTACTTAAGTCAGCAGTAGCAGGAAATGTGGACAACTACCACATTAACAGTAGTGAAAACTTTAGGGCCGGGGATTTAGCTCAGTGGTTCCAGCGCCTGTCTTGCAAGCGCAAGAACCCAGGTTCGATCCCTGGTAACATACTGGGTGTGGAGACTCACGCCCAGCAGCAACCAGTACCACATACCACAGTGCCAGGCGTGGTGGCTCACGCCTGTAATCCCAGCACTCGGGAGGCAGAGTCAGGAGGATTGCTGTGATGTGAGTTTGAGGCTGAGCTCAGGGCCAGCCTAAACTACAAAGCAAGACCCTGTCTCAAAGAACCTAAAAAAAAAAAGAAAAAAAAAATAGTGAAAACTTTAAAAAGAGCTTTTGTTCATTAGGAAATCAGGGTGCTCCTGAGAAGACATTTGGGGAGGGGTGCCAGGAACAGGCCCCACCAGTGCATCTGCTCTTCACCACGCCAGCACAGAGCTCATCTGTGAAATCCAGTACCGACACTCTGAAATAGGGTGGTCTGTCAGGACAGGCGTAACCAGCCGTGATCAGCAGGGGAAGCTAGTCTGCACAGCCAGCCTCACCTAAGGTGAGGTCCAGTTGTCCCTGTACTCAACATGACCATGCTGGTGACCATAGAACAGCTGTTGTCTTCTTTTGGTGAAAATCTCAAGGGTCCCCCTAGGCTCCTTCCCTCCCACTGTTTGGTGTTCATAGACCCATCTTCTGTTTTCCTCTTCTACCTGTAAAATGCAGACCTCAAGAAGGGTCTGCCCTGCACAGAAACCATGGACTATGCCACACAGGCCACATCACGTAGCACCCCTTCTTTCATCTACTTTCCCACAGATTCCATTTTCTAGAAAATCTCACAAATGGCGATCTTTTTTAGGCTACTCCAAACAAACAAGCGAGTTCAGAGGTTAAAATGCACTGTACTCTCCCCACTATTTCTTCTGGTCTTATCCTCGAACTTGAAGACCAAGATAGGAAATGCTTTCAGAGAAACATTACAGAAGTCCTATACTTATTTGTTTGTATTGATTCCCACAGCTATGCCCTATGTTTACACTGAATAAGAGAGAGTGACATATTTAAACAAAACATAAATTCATTAAAGGCTCCTTCCCTACAAGGCTGAACAAAGGAGCATCTCCACTCCAGTTCCTAGGGTTCTTTTTTTGTAAAACAGTAGAGAAAAACTTCCTGAAGATCTTTACCTTCTGTAGGGTTCTATTCCAACTGGTCACAACCTCACAAGGCTGCAAAGAAGGCTCATTATGAAGAGCAGTACATCAGATTATGGTTTGTGAGTGTCTGTGATTTGACACAAAATAAAGATACTTATTAGCTCTTTACTTGACCTTTTATAATTCAGAAGTTAGAAAAAAATATAGACGAATTTTAGTGTTCTGTGTATACTGACTATATCTGATTAGCTTTCATTTCCCATTCCTGTTTATCCAATTGATATATTCAGTTAAGAAGCTTGAAATCCAGAATGTCTGTTGTGGCGGTATGTTGAAAGTTTATGTTTTCCCTAGGCTGTGTATAATCCTGTCTCCATTCTGGTTGATTTAATACTATTCTAACTGAAACCATCATGTCTGTTGTCCTTAGAAGCATTAAAGTCTGTGTGACGTGGGCCCTCACGTGACACCCTTTCCACAAGGCAGGTAGCTGGTGGCCCAGGAGTCACTGAGAATCTCCAAGTCATGTGACCTCATGTGTTTTAAAATGTAAAGATAAATTGGTGAATTTTCTGCCCGCTCATTTCACAGACCCCACCATCGCTCCTTTTCTTCCTTTGCCACAGAGAAACCACTTTATACTCTTTTTGGTTAAAATGAAGCTATTTATAAGATTTCTGTTATGACCCGCATATGCTAATAGCTTTTTGGTATTGTTTTACTATCTAAAGCCCCCTGGTGGACCATAGGCTGTACAAAAGGGTGAGTTTAGCTGCCTGCTAGCCAGTTTAACTTCCATTTTCAATATTTTGCTTTTTGCTTGCTTGCATGGGGCTGCAGCCTAGGTATGCCAGTAAGTTTCACATCCATCTTGAATGAAATAAAATAAGATAAAAACTAACCCTAATTACTAACACTGCTATCTTATACAACAGGAGAACAATCGCATACAACAGATTTAGAAATGCATGAGTATCTAAGAGGGGGTGCCCTTCTAAGACCCCGCAGGGCATGCTTGGACAGGGTGGAAGCTGTTTTCCACACACACAGTTTAAATCTTAATGAGGCCGCATTATAAGGAAACAAGCAAGTGGGGGTTTTTTGTCATTAAAATAATTTGCCATATCAAATTTTCTCCACTACTGGTTTTATCAAAAATTTTAAAGCAAGAAGTCTCCCTAGGCAGTACGAGGCATTTTTTCCCCCAAATTGATTTGTTGTTTAGAATTAGCATTTCCTTGTCCCCTGCTCTGGTAGTTTCATTGTCTACATGTCTTGTGCTGCAAGGTGAGTCAGTGTACAGAGCTGCCCTTTGAAAACCAACCCAGGACATTCGCTAGGGAGGGCAAAGCAGACTCCAGCCCATGATCAGAATGCCAAGTGGAGAGATTGTGTGGTGTATTATCTCAGATCTGTGCATTTGCTGTTGTGGTTGGGAGTGGCTCTTCCTGAGGAATTTATACTTTAAAAGTGTTACCACAGACTGATGTGCAATAGACACTATTAGTGTTCCCAAGGTTTTAGAATATGATGCTGATTTGTAAGTTTTCACAGGAGGCAAGATCCCCTGCCACTTAAATGCAGTAAAGGATGGATGTCAGGACACTTTTTTAAAGCTAGAAAATGAATTTACCAACATTTGGACTTGAATTTAAATTAATTGGGACTTTTTCTTATAGTCTTACGGAAGATGGATTTAAAGCATAATGGGTTACTCTGTTAACCAATCCACCTGCCCTCTTCTGCACCTTACATCCTACTTTAGTCACTTTTGAGCTTTCTGAGAAACAAACCTAACTCAAAGAATCTTAACAGTTCTAGTGTTCTTGGAAATATTCCTCACCTGAGTAAATTTATTTTAATGTTAATATTTGCTGCGCTGTAAGGCAGGTCTGGCACACTTTTTCCTGAAAGGCTCAGGAGGAAGTGTGTCAGACTTTGTGGGCCATATAGTCCATGCCAACAACATGATCCATCCATTACAGCCGAACACAGCCAAAGACAGTGCCTAAAGAGCAGGCGAGGCTGTGATCTATTACAGTCACACACGCAGGCCTGGACATGGGCGGCCCGCACAGCAGTGTGCCAGCCTGATACTAGACTTGAGTTTTTTATGAGTTCTTCTGAGTGATGACCTTATCTGTACTACAGAACAGCTCGCCTGTGTTAAAACCATTAATAGCTGCTTTTTCAAAAAGCAAGTACACATAGAAATGTAACTAATCTTTAGTGGTAGGCAGTTCGCGCTGAAACATCTCCAGTCCTTGGGTAGAACTGATTCAGAGATGTCCATGCCTGAAATCTAAGAGGAAGAGAGGCAAGAGTCTCCTGTGTCCCTTGCTCTGCTCCCCTCCACCTCTGAGTATATAGATATTTCTGTCCATTCAGAAACCTCCAGGAGAACGGAAGCATGCTCTAGTTCTCGGTTGAGAACTAGATTGTAGAATCTTGCACAGATTGTAGAATTTTGCATGTTAAGTACAGTGATAAACGCCTGCTTTGAGGAACCAGCATTTTACTACAAGTGGTTGCTTTTGCATTTTTGAAGCTTGTCCAGTATGTCAGTGATCATTTCTAAGAGTATATTTTCCAAAGGTGTTTTTCAATGCCAGCTGGAAACCCTACTTTAATTTTTTTAGTGCCTGCTGCATTCTGTTGTGAACTCTTAAAGACTCCCTCTCATGCATGGAAAGTTTGAGTTCTATAACATCCTTTTGCCTCATGCAGTTGAGGGCCTTTGAGAGAGGGTGGAGAGGCTGTGAGGTGCCATGATGTGTATGTGATGGTAGAAATGAGGCAGAGTTTACACACAGCACTGGGCAGTTATTGGGTTATCGATGAATCTCTTCGCCCTTTTCCCCAGAGAAGTCACAGTGATGCTTCATCCTAACAGTCTCTGCATGAGGAATTTTCTTGGGATCCAAGTAGTCTCTGAGGAGGATTTATATTCCTGTGACTCATGTCAGAACACTTATTTTATTTATAAAATACACTGAATTTAAGACATTTAAGATTTATATGTCAGAAATATTTGAAAATGGAAGCAATCAAATTTTGTGGCACAGTATTTGGCTCCCAGGCCAGTGAGTAGACGTTCTGCTTGGCAGGGAGGCCGTGTCCAACTGCAGAATTCAGACACAGCAGGTTTGCCTAGCAGCACCGCTGTCAGACCACTGTTTGGGTCTTGTGGTGCTTATCAGTACTTATGACAGGTTAATAAAAAACCACCACGTTTTGAGTCTAGCCTGTTGTCCTTCAGGCTTACCCCCTCATTTATCTAGAACGGAAAAGGGCGTCACTAGGTTCCTGATGCTGTCAGTGTTTGGTTTGGTTTTTGATCTCAGAAACAACTCTGTTTAGGGAGAACTTTTGTCATACACTGAGAAATTTAAATCAGGCTTTGAATTATTTCTTTTGGTTAATCTAGGTGAGAAAGCCAACTTGAGCAAATGACTGAATGATTTTTAAGCTTTAAAGTTTATATGCTGAAAATACCTCTTTCCAGCTAGATTTTTAGTATGTCTTACAGGATGTTAGTTTTATAGCAGAAAAACCAAAGCACATTACATGTGAAGGAAATAGCAAATTGTTGAAGTATATAAGACTTAATCCTCAACATACTGAAATTTAATTGGCCTTAAAAATGTCTTTTTTTCTCTATGAAAAATGGTTTTCTACTTCTTTTGAAGATATTTCTTCTCCAAGGGCAGTAGAAGATGTTCACTAAGAGGAGGGAGGCCGTTCTCTGAGAAGAGTTTTCTAGACAGATCCTCCCTTCTTCATGTGACATCATAGTTCTGGGACATGGCTTTAGAAACTGCATGGTTGTTTCCAGTCCTCAGTAGCAGCACTGGAAATTCTGGAGTTAAATAACATATTTCTTGTAAACTGCTGGCCTAGTCACTTGTGTTCAATGAAGCTGTCCTACTGACATAGAAGAACCTTCTTGGAAAGAAGAGTTAACATACTTTGAGGACACAGCAGGTTTGCCTAGCAACACCACTGTCAGACAATAAAAAACAGACCTTTTTATTTGCAAACTGAGTTTACAAACATTTAACTTGGTCAGAACCTGCCAGTCATTTTGGTAAGTAGTGATGTCAGCAAAGCAGTGTGACTTCCGCTTTTGAGCACATCCCCGTGATGTCTCCAAGGGTCCTTACCTAGTCCTTACCAACTTCCTATAAGTTACACCTTTTACTTTGTTATATATGCTTTGATCCAAAGGACAGTTTTCTGACAATGCCCTGGAAGTATATTGAGAAGAGTAAACAGTGGTCTAGGCTCATCAAATGGGATCTCGCCCTGTGCTAGTTAAATCGGCCTGGTTTCCAGGTGACTCAGGATATCCAGGGAGGAGTCAGAATGAATGCGGGTTATGTCATAAGAATGTATTTTAAATCTCCAAAGTAATTTTGTCTCACTTGCTTCTTTTAGGAAATGAATATTTTTGGAGCACAGTGGTATGCGTTAAATTGCAGGCAACATGCTCTGTGTTATTCTTATTGGGCCTCTTTGTCTTTTTTGTTTTGCAATCCAAATGAGATTTCTGGAAAATGGCAAGATCTCTCTTTTCCTAAATTCCCCACAAGCTCTTGCAGCTCTCAGAGCAACAGGTAACTAACTAATCAGAAAGCCATGTTGGGCTGCCCTGTCTATTTTTGACGTCCAGCATTGCAAGAATATACCTGCTGAATCCACTGACTCATGAAGCATCTCTCTGGCTGAGCATAACTGAGTAGATATAATGGAGCAGCTTTGCCTTATGCTTTCCCCATGGAGCCATTGTTTGCTACAAGTTTCTGGAGCAGGCCTGCTTCAGGTACCATGAATTATCATTGGACGTCTGACGGAGACAAACCCCGTGGGCTTCTGCTGGCTTTCAGCGCTGTTGCTTACTACATCACTTCAGTACATTACGGCGCAACTTCTTTTCGTCTTTTTTTTTTTCTTTCGATTGAGACTGCCACAGTATCCCAAAGTGGTGCTCGTTTTCAACCCAGAATCTTTGGAGAAAATCCTGGGGTTGTCTTAATTTTAATAGTTGAATGGTCACAAGTCAAAGTCTTACTGTCCCATTTACCATATCTGCCAACTAGTAATAGGAATACTCTCCAAGTGTCTGGTGTGAGGTTCCAAAATGGGGTCTGTGCAGCTTCTTTTAGGCAGCAGAGCCTGTGCCTAGGGAAACTATGGTATCTATTCTGTGTGACTTTCCTTTATGACCTGAAAGAGGACTGCTTTGCTGGTCTTCGTGTCATGTGAGTCAAGTGTAAGTCTAATTATAATGGAATTTTTTTCAAAGGTAACCTGGATATTTGTAGGTTCAGTTTTACTAGTCCTGAATGAGCCTCACTTTTCTAATTCCCTAAGAGAATCAAAAACTTTTAGCCAAGTTTGTGTAACATAATTTAAGAAAAGTTTATCGTGTACCTGTATTCTCAGTACCAGTATATAGAATCAGTGATCTCAGGTACTGGATTTTCAAGCATAATTCCAATTTAAGAACTTCAGGTCTATGTTCTTCAAGTTGATGTTTTTAACACAGGTACTAGGAGTTCAGTCAAGTGACTTTGGCCTGAATGAATTTTTTCCCTTCACTGAATTTTCAGTTTATGTCATATATATGCAACATTTATAAAAGACAGTTGTTTCAATTATAGAGTAACGTAGACCTTTTCTTTCAAAGAATGACAAGCAGAAATAATTATAACAAGGAAAGTAGATATTCAGGATAGCAAATCTTAGAAATAAGAAAAGAGAATCAGAGATAGTAATTGTTAAACTTTTGTTGTTTATCCTTTAAAGATGTACATTTAGTTAACATAATGCCTTTTAGTGATTTTTGTGTTCTTGACTGATAAGGCAAAACAAATTTATTTAACTATTTGAAATAAGGATTTGAAATAACTATTCTTAGAATCTATTGAAAATTCTAATATATATGGTATACCAGATCACTAGTGACCTTATCATTTTCTATTTCTTTGGAGACTATATAACTGTCAAACTATTTTATGCAATTGACATTTAATTTAAATAAAAATTAGCCCCCCCCCATCCTAATAAGCTACTCTCAAGTACTGATTTCAATAGGGCAGATTGTGAAACTCGGTTTCAGGCACACTTTCAGAAGTAGGTTCCCATCAGCATGGGCTGTGGACTGCAAACAAGGCTAAAGTCTTCTTAACTCTTAGGCACTTTCTTTTTATATGTTTTTAGATTCTAAATCTATCTGTGTTATAAAATTGACAAGTATGTTTTAGGCGAAGTCGTTTTGTCCCATGGAATAGTGTTACATAAAGGATAACAGTTTAGAATTGAGAAAATATAATTGTCAGTTTCATACTGTGGAAACCTTCCAAATACATGTTTTCTCTAAACTCGGGGAAAACCAATACGAATTTTTTAAAATTCTGTGTTATACTAAGAAATTATTTTAGAGGCAGCAGAGCAGTAAAACAAAAACAACCATCTTTAAAGTCAGCCAAATGTAGGTTCAAATGCCTGGTCAGCCTTCTAATAACTACATGGTTTGGAGCAAGTGAAAATTCTTATAAGATTTATAGGATGTATAAATGCAGAACCTAAGATTCTATGTTTATAAATCAGAGAGTGGGAACACTTCATTTTCTCAGATAATTATGAAGACTACATTTCCCCTAGTCCCTCCTTTAAAAGCTTTCTGGGAACAAACAAACAAAAATCACACAATTGAAGTAATTTTGATATCATTTACAATGCTAGTACACTTGTGTTCACTTCACGATGAAACCAGGAACTAAATTTTCTTCTTTAGCTGAGGAGCTGTTCAAAGCCTAGAAAACATCTGAAAACTAGGATGTCCTCATTTTCTTGTGTAGACTGTCTGTGGACGTGCCCTCTCTTCTCCACATGGAGGACATCTTTAACTTCATAGCAGAGCACTTACATGTTAATTTTATGAAAAGTTAGTTGATTTCAGAAAAAGAAAATCCCACCAAAACAAATGTGACCATTTTAACTAGAAAAAAAGTTTGAAGTTGTATGTACCCTGATTATAGATTCTTTGGTATGAAACTGCATAAAACATTTCACGTTTCCAATTCATGCTCCTTTTTTATTTCATCTCTATGATGAATTTAATATTTTTAAATCATTCTTGTTCATTCAATAAGATTGCGAAGGGATGGATATCTGGGTTTCTGCTACTAGACTCGGAGTTCAGAATTTTTTAACTATAGAAATCGCATCCATGATGGGGTCACTTGCATATTGGTGAATGAATTCTGTGCTTGTGCAGAAACTCCACATAGAGTGGCAGCAGCATGCACATTTTGTGGTAATTCAGCAAACAGGTCTGCACAGTACAGATACTGCATGTCCGGAAGCAACGTTGGCATCCGTGCATGCCTTTGCATTTTCCAGCCCAAGAGATCTTAGTATAGATACTGCATGTTTAAAAATTGAACACAGACTATATAGCATGTTTCAATTTTTAAGACATTGATTTATCAAGTATGCATGTCCAAACTTAGGGATCTATGATGATGTATAATTTTATACTGAAATATGACTCAAAAAATTTAATAAGCCATGGGAATCTTTAATTATAAGATTTAAAATTAAGAAGTATCTGGATCCAGTTAGGAACACGGTGGTATACCCTAAATGTAGCTGCTAGGAAAGGAGGACTCGACAGTTTGGGAGATACACTGCCTATCACTGTCACTTGTGAAAATCACATGAAGACTGGCTCAGTATATGTAGCAAGTCAAACAAATAATTTTTCAAACAGTAATTATAGTATTAATGGTGATAAAATGATAGCTTTCCTTTGGCAAGAGCATCTTCTCTCTGACAAGATTATGTCAGCTTTGCAGAATACTCAGAAATGATTCTTCTTGGAGCTGATAAATCCAAATTTTTTCTTAAATTGTTCTTAGCATATATGTGCCATGCTATTGAGTCCCAACCTATGTAACTTACTACTGTTATTTCCAGGTTGTTCTATTCCTATTTGAATGTTACCAAGAGTCTATTTAGAGGGCCAGGAATTTAGTTCAGTGGTTCTGGCATCTGCCTGGCAAGCACAAGGTCCCAAGTTCTATCCCCAGTAACCACATAGCACAATTCCAGGCATGGTGGCTCATGCCTGTAATCCGAGCACTCTGGAGGCAGAGGCAAAAGGATTACTGTGAGTTCGAGGCTTGGTTGGGCTATATAGTGAGTTTAGGGCCAGCCTGAACTACTCGTCTCAAAAAAAAAAAAAAAAAGTTGAAAGCAATCTAACCATTCATTGTAAAATAAAATTTTAATTTACTGGTGTAATGGAAGATTACAGGCAAGACCTTACCCTGAGATCAGAGGAATATATTTGAAATCACTGGCCTCTGCATAGGCCTGTAACAAGTTAGATTTTTAGTCTTTATGCCTAAAAGGTGTCCTAAGAAACACCCACCTCTGGTTGGCTAGTCATCCTTTCTACCCACTTTCAGAGAACAAATGTTACTGCTTGACAGGTAGCACTACACACTGTGCCTTACACGGCATGCACCCACCTGCCTCCATCATCGTGCTTGATATTAAGGCAAGCTCAAAAATTGTCAGTGCAGAAGGGCTCTTACAGTGACTTCCCTGATACCCATCTACATCAGGTGCCACATTAAAATAAAGGCAGTTTTTTACATTAGAAATGTGCATTGGGTCAGGTGTATGGTGTGTGCCTGTAATCACAACTACATGGGGGGATTGCAGCAGGAAGATGACAAGTTTGGGGCCAGCCTGGGCAACTCAGTGAGACCAAAACAAAGGGATGGGGATGTAGAATGGCCCTGGGTCTGATGCCTCATAATGCTAAAAGAGTGGGCAGATTAGACAGACAGAGAAAGGCTGGAGGTGATGATTTGCCAAAATGAACATTCCATTTAAAATTTGTATACAGTGTATCTGCTAAACAGGACAAAGTCCCTTTTCAGCATCTGACTCTACTCATAGCCATCTGGGAATTCTTAGAAGGAACCTGACTGTCCCTTAAGTGTATTGTGCAATGGGAGGAAAGCAAGGCATTGTGAAAAAGATTCCATCATAGGTGAGGAAAGAGTAGAATTGTGCAGGTGTTAATGACCATGTTCAAGATAGCTAACAGACCCAGGTCTGTGAGCAAAGCTTTGGTCTGTCCCTGGAAACATTCAGATAAATCAAATAAATGGTTTCCCTAGTTTTCATCACATGGAATTACAGGAAATTAATGGTGCCCCACCAGGTCAGAAAGAAAGTTACTGGAGTAAGCTTTTCTAAGATAAGCCAGTTATTATGACACTTGATTTAATATGACAGAATTTGATTCTGCTGTTTTTGGAGCGTGTGATACACAGTAAAGTTTTAGAATTATTTTTTAAAAACCACTCTAAGTAGGGGTCACTTCTTCTGAATAGTCATTAACACAGTTTCACAGTAGCTTCCTTTGCTGTCAATCGAAAGGGTTTTGTCTTGACTTTCCATTTCAGAGGGATGGTAATACCATTTTCCTCTATCCAATCACCGCTTCACTGTATAGTTACCACCTCGTGTTGTCTTGTTTCTCTTCCAGAGTGAAAGAATTGAAAAAGGCCAAGGAACTTGAAGACATAAAGCAGCATCCCTTAGCAATGTGACATTGCTTTTCAGACTGTTTTCATTTCTGTTTTTAGCAGAGACATGCAACAAAAATAACAGACGCGCACATGTACACGTACACACACATACACACATATACACAAACACACACACACAATCCCTCTGCAGTTTTGGGGAGAACAGCTGCAGGATTTTAACAGGAATGTTTTGGTCATTGCATTTGCACTTTCATGGACAACTTTTAATTTGATCAGCAAGACATCTTGGAACTCAATCTTCTTTTGGATCACAGGAAAATAAGACACCAGGAGGAACTGAAAGAGGCTTCTTCTTAGGAAGGAGCCGTTTTCCTTCTCATATAGGGCTGTATTCAAACATCGTGTGGAACTGTACAAATATTTATACCAAAAATATAGATAAGAAAAGGTTGGGGATATGCTAGCGACAAGGAGAATGCTGTACCTGCGCCTGTGGTTATTTCCAAGAAGCTATATCTGTGGGGTTAATTCGCAATGGAGGGCTTAGATCATACAATTTTTATGGGTCCGTGTGTTCTCATTTCCTTCACTGGTTCTTATTTTATTTTTGTTCATTTGTTTTAATCTCTATAGCACACTTAATGCAACTTTTAAAATCTGCAGGTTTTTAATGTCTTGTGGAAATTTGCAGAGGGGCGGGTGTGTAGTAAACGGGTAATGCATGGGAAATAATGACAAACAGCTTACAGAGTTTAAATTTATTTTCATGTCCCCAACACCTCCCAAAAACCTGCGAGGATAGTAATCATCTTGTCCCTTTTCTCATGTTCAGCACTTTAATTTTTTTGCCTTACTTTCATGTGCAATGAGAATTACTTAAGACTTGGTAAAGCATGTAGCCTTTTTTTAGTAACCTTGGAAACTAGTAATTCCGAGGAATCATAAACCTTGCCTGGACATTTGCCACCTAAACGACCAGTGTGGTGCTGCGTTCTGGCCAGTAAATCCCATGTTTTTGGCTCTATCTCATCCAAACAGAGCGGTTTCTGTGTATATATAGAAGGTAGAAATGAAAAGTGAGAAAATATTTGAAAGGGATTATATTAATTGCTAAATATTTTATTCACAAAGGTCAATAACATGGCAAGATAAAATTATTTGTATAGTTTTGTCTGAGCGAGAAAAAAATGTGGATGTATTGTTTGTATATATTGTATATATTAAAACAAAGAGATATGTGCATGAAATCAAGAAAAAAGAAATGAACAAAAGCAAAGCATTAGTGGCTATGGTCTGTAAAATGAAACAAAAAACTTTATTTCACTATAAGAGTACTTTATTTTAAATGTTCTTTAGAAGAACATTTTGCTAAAGCATGATTAAACTGCAAAAAAAAAAAAAAGAGCTACTGTATTTAGACTTAGGAACAAAGGCAGAGTAACATTACTTAAAAAAAAGGATATGTTTACATTTAATTTTGGCTACCAGGAGTTTAGTTCATTTTATTTAAAACTTTTTTTGCCAATGGTGCCAAGTAATGTGAATGCTAATATTGCTTAAGAAAAATTAAGTTACTTTTGCAAAACAGATAATCATAAGATGAATCCTTATATAGCTTAACACCATCCACTCACTCCAACAAAGAACACTTAGAACGATCAGAACCTGACAAAAGAAATAGTAAGAAGAACAGAAAAATGTCATGTTTTCATACCTCCTGCTGCAAATCGGAAACTGAAATAAAACTAAATTGTACAGAAGGTGAAAGTGAAAAAGACAGAGACTGGTCTTGTAGGGATGTCATGGTATATTACTATTTCCACATAATGAGGAGCCAAAGAAATCTGATGCTTTTAAAAATTAAACTACCAATGTTCAATTGAAAGAGTAAAGTTTGCATTTGCTGATGCCAGTTTAAAATCCCCAGGTTAGGTTTGAAAATCAGTTGGTGTGAAGCTGAGATGTTTTTACTTGGTTCTGGCTGCCAACTGTGAGTTAAAACTCAAGGCTTGTTGTGAAGCCTAAAAATATTCACAAATAAGCTTTTAAACTGGTGTCTTTAGAAGGAAGGTAGATACAAAAAGATTGTGGTAAAAACTGGGGTCAGTGCTCTTGGTGCCTTTTCTATAATTGTACTTGTTTTTTAATTACTTCCTTTCACTGCCAACCTCGAATTACTGTACAGTATATGTCTTTCTGCTTGTGATCAGCTTTGACAACAGTGACCGCCCCACAACTAGTAGCCACCTGTACATTTGTAAACTGACCTGACTCAATTTTGTTTTTAAATGTGTGGGTTATGTTGCAGCTGTTGCAGTCCCCCCCCCAAATGCCCATTATTTTACACACTTTGATCTGTAGGAGGACACTGAGTAATCTATCAACACACAATTGCATTCATAACTGGGAACAGAATGTGAAAGCCAGCTCTTTCAGAATATCCTATGTTAATACTGAATTTGGATACATTTATTCCATTTATTAGGGTACACATAACTGATCTTTTGACCAGAGTAATGACCTCAGTGGATTTGCTTTAACCCTCACATCTTTTTTAAATGTTTCACATGCTACATTCTTAGCTGAATAAGAAAATTATGGATGATAGACTTAAATAGAATTAGGAGGTTTTTAATGGAAGGGATAGGAAAATAGGTTCAGAACCTGCCAGTACAACTGTGAATCCTAGGTGAGGTAAAAATGCACTTCCACTGAAACAAAGCATTTCTTCCGCTTTTTCTTGGTTGTGAATCTTAATTTTGAATATACGATGATAGGTAAGCGCAGCTTTCTTGGATAATCTGAATTCCCAAGTGCCAGGAGTAGGATTTCATTATAAAATTAATAGCTAACCTTATTCTGTCTCCTGAAGATTTAATTGCTATTCTTGTTACCCATTCAAAATCAGCTGTACTGTGTGAACAAAATAAAGACAATAACACGAACCCCTCTCTGGCTGCACGGTCGCTTATGGCAGTTCCACACAGTAGTTGGCGCCCAATGGGGGGTCCCTGAGACTTGCATGTGAAACTAGTCTAGATGTCTTCTTTTTTGTAAGTTTTATTTTTGTAATTGTGCATGTAAAGCATCATTGAACCAATGGATCTGTTGAAGAACTCAGCTGCTGGAAATCATGCAAAATGTTTTGAATTGCCCTTAAAATATGGAAAATGTTTTCTGAATGCTTTATATTCTTTCTGCTGTAAATTAAAAATGAAGAAAATTTCCCCATACTGTGTGTTTTGCTTTAACTTGATACTGAAAATGTGTTGAGCACGTTTAAAACCCTAGGTAATAATTTAAACTATTTCCTTCTGAATATTCAGTTACAGTATTTTGCCATTGAACATTACATGTTCCAGATCTGTCCACCAAAGAAGACATTTTAGAGCTGCTTTCTTGGGGAAAGCTTTTACCTATCTGTGCAAGCCTCTCTCAAACATCAATCATTTGTCTAAGTGCAGTTATTTGAAAGAGAGATGCTGATCCAAATTCACCTTTTCAGTTAAAAATCTTGAAGTGTTTCAGCTGACTACTATCAGCCTAAGTATTTCTTCAGCTCTCACCTGCTTCACTGCAGACAGCTGCTTGTCTCCATAGGCCATCTCTATCCATTTCAAAACTGCCAGATTCTGCACGACCACTCTCCTCATGCCGGTCCTCAGTGGATTCTAGGGCCCACTGCCTCTAAATGACCTTTGACTTGCTTGTTTATCCTCGCTCTGCCTTCGGTCTCACCTGTGCCCACCCTGCACCCCGATAGTCTCTGCACATTGCTGTGTGCTGTTTTTGTGGTGTTTGTTCATCCCTTACCAGAAAAATCCTGTTTAGCTACTCCACAGGACTTCTGTGGCTCTTTTTTAAACATTTCTCTTCTTCGTTCAAGTTCGGAAATACAGCTAGGAGTTTATTTTTCACTTGTCTAGGAGCAGGCCAATTGACCTGTTAGTGTGTTTGCTTCACTTGAGAGACTGTCTCTCGGTAGAAGAGACAAAGGGCTTCACAAAGTCACCCCATCAAGGACTAGACTGTGCGGGGACTACGGAAATGAAGAAACCAGTTTAAATGCCAAGGCTCCCTTTGCCGGATTACAATATGATCCGTACAGTGACAAAATATCTATGTCACTACTGAACCTAATTCACCCCAAGCCTGTGATAAATACCCCCAATAGAATTTTCATTTCACAACTTTCTTCGAAAAACATGGTGTTTCCCCAGGATCACTAGGTTAAGCTCTCACACAGAACCTAATAGAAGCACAGAAAGTGGTCCACTGGCCTACAAATGAGACGATGGCCCCATTCCCAGTTACTCAAATACAGTAGTCCCTTTTCAGTGCTCGATGCACCACTGGATAGGGCACGTCTCGGGCAGCACTTCCAACCGAAACCGGACGCTGTTTACCGGCACTGCAGAGGTAGATCCACCAGAGAAACGGCTCAATCTCGACGCCTGCGCTCCACCGGGGCGAACCGAGGGAGGAGCGCCTCTCCTTGCCTGCTCAGGTCCCGCCCACTTCCGGCGCGCCCTCTGCCGGCAGCGCGCCCCTCCCGCTCCCGTTGGGCCCCGCCCGGTGACGTCACCGCAGCGCCACCTCCCCAGCTTCGGGTGCAGTTCACGCAGCACCGCAGGTTCTAGTCTGCCGTGTTCACCGCCACCGCCAAAATGTGAGTGATGCGACGCGACACAAGAACAGGCTGGAGCCCCCGAGGAGCGTCCCGCGTCTGGTGCCAACCCAGTTGGGGGGCCGCCTGCCCGCTGCACAGACGCGGGTTGTCGCCTCACGCGCATGCGCGATGTGCCCGGGGCCTAGGGGTGGACGCGGGCTAGGGTGCTGGCGGTACTCGGGGCGCCCTGCGGCGCTGCGAGACCGTCGCGGCAGGGCAGCAGCTCCTCCGAGGGAAGTGCCCCGCCCGGCCGCTGGCACTTCTCCGAGGTCCTGGCAACGGAGTGCGAGTACGGAAGTGCAGGGAGGGAACCTGGCCGCACCCTGCGGTCACAGTGGCCCTGACACTCCCCAGGGCCCAGGTCTTACCGACCAGCCCAGGAGACCTGTGCTCGGAAGTTAAGTTGGTCTTAGGCCATCCGCTCCAATCTGGAGCGAAAGCATTCTTACAATGGCCCCCGAATCCCAGAGTAACTCCAGGGGTAACATTTAGAGAGTACTATTGTTAAGACTAACAAGACCCAATATCCCCCTACTCCCCGCTTAGTTCTCATCTACCGGGGAAGTTTCGGGTTCCTTAGAGGAACTAGTTGAAGACAACTCTTGGAATGTACCTGCTGAGGCTGCTGCACCAGCAAATAGATCACAGTTTCTAAAATGTATGCCCAAGTAGTTAGATCCCACTATACTTACAGCCGGCTGCATTAACTTTCTAAACCTCCCTTTACTCTATAAAATGGGGGCCCCGGGGTGTTCCCCCTCAGAGAGTTATGAGAATTCAGTGAGAAAATACATGGAAAGGGCTTAGCCTTATGAGATGACCCTAAATATAACTGTCAGATCTTAAGCTCTGTGAGGACAGCTTTTGGATCTGCTGTATTCCTGGTCCCTGGTCATTGACAGAATATAAATTTAAAATCATTGTTGACTCAGTGAATCTGACTACTGTGTGGCAAGGCACATGCTAGATTATTGTCATGGACAGAGAAGAGAATTGTAAAACGTAGGAGCTTGTGTTAGGGAACACAAGACCTTTGTACTTGAGAAAGCAAAGTGACACCAACCAAGTCATGGAAGCAGTAAAGAGTTAAGTCAGAGTTGGCCATGAAAGGTCTGCCTGGCAAGAAATAAAGCATTCAATAAAGACTGTAAAAGACTAAGCCAGTTCATGCCACCCCCCTCCCTGCATGCAAGTGTTCCTAACCCAGAATCTTTCTCTGTGCTACAAAACGGCCATTCTGCAGTTGCTCAGAACCATAAACAGTTCTTGTCACAATATAAAGAGATAACTGTGTATAATCTCGGAGATTACTGAGTCCATTTAAGTAAATGTGTACATTAAAACAAGTAAAAGTAAAAACTGGAAAAATAGAGTTTACCTATCCTGGGATTGAACATTTCAATAATACAAAGTAGATCTTACTAAAATCTTCATTGTGGTCATTTCATCGTGTGGGACAATCTTGGAAATTATGGAAGAATTATGATAAATGTTGTTAAGACCTTTATTATTGCAGGACAGATTGGGAAAGCTTTAGTTGTGATATACAACATTTTTAATTAGTCCTAGAATAATATCTTTGTTTTCAGAAAGATACTTGCAGCCCTGATTTATTCACCTTTGTGCCTTTACACATTTCAGGTCCGCAGGTTCAAGTGCTGCCTCTGGCAGTAACCGAAGACTTCAGCAGACACAAAATCAAGTAGAAGAGGTATTGCTCTAAAACCTTAAAACATGAATTTTAAATAAACATGGGAACACTCTGGAGACAATTCTGTTTAGAAAAAGTATCAGAAATGTGTGGATGTAAATTTTGATACTATCATAAATATAATAAAATCTGCCCCTTTCTGTTTTTAGAAGCCCCGATCTAAGCAAAAGTCAGGCTCCCTTGGTTTCACGCTTATTTTTCTGCAAGAGATCACATACCTAAAACACAAACACGCAGAAACATTCCCAAAGAACCACTTTACAACATAGGATAATTTAGTTTTAAGGATTAGGCCTGGAGATTGTTTGAGCCAGAAACAAGCCCTCCAGATGAGACATTCTTCCAGAGTGCTCTGTCCTGCAGTTTGATTGACTAATCACCTGACCTGAGTGAGTCTGTAGGAAATATTCATTTCCACAATTGCCAAGGGACAGATGCTGACAAATTGCTCTAGCCCAACAAATTTGTATTTGTAAGATTTTTGAGAACTTTCATTTCACATTTTTTGTTCTGCCTGTGTACGTAAAACTAAGACCAAAATTTGTGTGAGAAATTGAGGTTTTTATTTCCCTATTCCAAAAAGCAATCACTGTGTGCATTTAGCTATACTGAAAAAAAGAGTTAAAAGTAGATACCATTATTAAATCATGTAGGAATGCTTTGAATGGGTATTTTGCTTATGAATGTAAGTACCTCAATTTCAGATTTCACATTGAAAGCCATTCTAAACTTTTCCTGCTTGAAACTTGTTTACTTACAAAGTCAATCTCTTTATTTTTACCCAAAGGAATTTCAAAAAATTGTTTTCTTTTTCTAAAATATAAAGTGTACAGTTTGATGGTACTTAGTATATTCATTGTTTTGTGCAACCATTACCTCAGGTTTCAGAACTCTTTCACTACTCCTGAAAAGCACCCATTTAGTAACCACTACCCATTCCCCCTTCTCCCATTGCCCATTCATCTCTGATCTGCCATCTGTTACAGTAGATTTCCCTGTTCTGTGAGTAGCATAAAAAAGAACCATGCCGTAGGGGGCCTTCAGTGTCCAGCTTCTTTCCCTGAGCATGATATTTCAGCATTCATCCAGTCTGTAGCATGTTTCAATTCCTTGTTCCTTTTCATAGGTGATAGGATTATGGATAGTGTCAGTTTTTATACCTCTCAGCTGTTAAGAATAACACCACCTTCAACATTTAAGAACAAGATATTTTGGGGCTGGGGATTTAGCTTAGTGCTGCTGTGCTTGCCTTGAAAGCACAAGGCTTTGAGTTCAATCCCCAGTACTGAAAAAAAAAAAAAAAAAAAGAACAAGACTTTGTTTAGCTATGTTTCATTTCTCTTGAGTCTGTATACCTAGGGACACCGCAAGGTCATACAGAACTTGTATAGCTCGGGTAATTCTATGTTAGCTTTTTAAGAAGCAGCTAAACTTTACCACAATAGCGGCCCCATTTTATATTCCCACTAGCAAGATAAAGAAGCTTCTTGTTTCTTCACATCCTCCTCAACATTTGTTCTGTAGGTTTGGGATGATAGCTTTCAGGTGCACATGAAGTGGTATATCAATGTGGCTTTTGACTGTATTAGTAAAATGATCAGTGATGCTGAACAACTTTTCATGTCCTACTTGTATATCTTTGTTGAAAGCCTTTGCCCACTTTTTAGCCAGGTTGTCTTTATGTTCCTGACTTACAAGAATTTTTTGTGTACTCTTGACAACAAGCCTTTATTGGATATGTGATTTGTAGATACTTACTTTCATTCTGTGGATTGCTTCCCTTTTTTTGCAGTACTGGGGACTGAACCCAGGACCTTCATATTAAGTTACATTCCCAGCTCTTTTTGTTTTGAGACAGACTCTTGCTAAGCTGATAAATTGCCCAGGCTGGATTCAAATTGGCCATCCTCCTTCCACAGCCTTCCAGAAGGCTGGGATTATAGAGATATACTACCACTCCCAACTGAAACACTCTTCATAATATATTTTGATGCAAAATTCTTAAAAATTTTTATGAAGCCAAATTCTATCATTTTATTACTATAATCAGGATTTTTTTTAGTTGTTAATTATCAGTGAGGAGTTTCTTTTGCATTTGGTATTAAATCTGAAATTTTGAAGATTATTACCTCTTTAGAGTTTTATAGTTTTATTTTTTTTTAATTTTTTTAAGTTGTATTAGTTTTAGCTTTTTTTCTTTTGTGAGACAGGGTCTCGCTTTGTAGTTTAGGCTGGCCCTGAGCTCACTGTGTAGCCCAAGTGAGCCTCAAACTTACAGCAATCCTCCTGCCTCTGCGTTCCAAGTGCTGGGATTACAGGGGTGAGCCACCCCACACAGCATTGTGTTATGTGGTACCAATTGCTGATGGGCCAGCATTATTGTATGTTTACTAGGGATTGAACTCGGGTCCTTGCACTTGCAAGGTAGACGCTGAAACCACTGAGCTAAATCCCCAGCCCTAGTTTTAACTTGTAAGTCATAGATCCATTTTGAGTTAGTTTTGTGTGTGCAGTGAGGTAGAAGCTATTCTTCTGTGGCATTGTCCCAGCAAGATGTTGAAAATACTGACCCCTTCCTCCATTGTGCAGTCTTGGTACCCTGTGAAAACTCATTTCGGCATTGAAAACTCATTTCGGCATATGCCCAAGTGTAGCTTGGTACAGTATTTGTTCAGCAAGCACAGGACTTGAATTCTTCCTCAGAGCCACAAAAACAAAATCCAGCTGTAGACATTTGAGTTGATTCCTGTACTTTCAAAAACTATATCTGTTGATCTTTATGTCTGTTCTTAGTCCACTACCAGTTTTGATTACTGTAGCTTTGTAGTAAGTTTTGAAATTGAGAAGTCCTACAACCTTTTCTTCCTTATATTTCACCTTTTTGAGGTCCCCTACTGTTACATATGGGAAAAAAAAACACTGGAATTGGGGTCACATTTGGAAATTTTTGGGATAAAGAAAAAGCCATTGGGATTGCTGTGTCTTCACAGAGCTAAGGCTCCTGGTGTACAGCACAGGCCTTGTTAGTAGTGTCATGTGTTTTTCCTTCTGCAAGTCTCTTACCTCTTTGGCTAAATATAACCCTAAATATTTTCATTCTTTTGGAGGGTGTTGTAAAGACAGTTTTCTTAAAAATCTTTTCGGATTGTTTATTGCTGGTATACAGAAATGCAACTCATTTGTGTGCTCTTAGGGCCTGGAACTTTGCTGAGTTATTAACTCTCACTGGTTTTTTCCTTTCTGTGGATTCTTTGAGATCCAAAGGATACAGATGTGGATAGAGATTTATAGCATCCTTTGCAGATCAGAGTTTTATTCTTTGTTTTTCTCAACTGATTGCTCTAGCCAGGACTTGAGTACCTGTTGAGCAATAATAGTGAAAGTTAGCCACCTGTCTTGTTTCTGGTCTTACAAGGAAGCTGTTGGTCTCAGTTGTCATTGAATATTGTACTGGTTGTGGGTTTTCCCATAAATGCCTTCAATCTTGGTGAAGAGATTCCCTTCTATCTTTAGTTTGCTGAGTGATTTCATCAGGAAACAGTAGGCACATTTTGTAAAAAATGTAAGTAATGAAGTTCTGACTTGAAACAAAATATGCCAGAGATTTCACTTGAACTTTTGGTTCTTCCACCCTGTGTGTGTAACCTAACATGACCATGTTCACCTAGGTGGTGGACATAATGAGAGTCAATGTGGATAAGGTGTTGGAAAGAGACCAGAAGCTCTCTGAGTTAGATGACCGTGCGGATGCACTACAAGCAGGAGCTTCTCAATTTGAAACAAGTGCTGCCAAGTTGAAGAGGAAATACTGGTGGAAGAACTGCAAGGTAATTCTGTCTTCACTGACCTTGGAAGTCCCCTTTGCACCCTCAGAAGCTCAGCAGAGAGTACAAATACTGGGCTTGGGTGAATCTGGAAGGTGGGTTTAACTTCCCACATGCAGACATTTGGGTGAGCTGAGAATCTTCCATGCAGACTGCATCCCCTTTCCTCGCCCCCCTGTAGGGACCAGCATGTTCTGCAGCAGATGTCATGAGGTACATAGAACAGGAAGGCCCTAAGCCCATCAGGCGGGATCTCTTGGACAGTGTGCAAGTGGTTCTTTGAGCCACTCCAGGCCAAGGGAGAGAAAAAGAGAGTCATCTTCTGCTGAGCATGATGCAGCCTGCCATAGGTTTCGCAGCAAATAAATATGCTTGAATCAGATCATATATCCTGCCCCTTCCTTGATCAGAAGTGACACTGAGACATGGATTAATCTTAGTCACCTGTGGAAAATTTATACATGTGAACAGATGCCTTTCTGGGGCCTACAGATCATTGGCACATGTTTTAAAAAGCAGTTAAATAACGTTAGCCCCCAATTAAGGCCACTGAATGTAGGTGTTAGAAATGATTAGTTCCAGATTGTAGCACACCCTGATTGCTAGAATAATATTATAGGGTCTCTTCAGTAAGCATATTATGTCTTTTTATGAAATGTAAAATGAGTGTGTTTTATTACAGATGTGGGCCATAGGGATTAGTGTCCTGGTGATCTTCATCATCATCATCATCGGTGAGTAATTCCTGTGTTCGCAGATGATTGCCTGCTATATCGGAGTACAGAGTAAAAGCTCCCTCCGAATGTTAGCTCATTCCGAGGTTTTTCAACAATTTGCATTAGCAGATCTTTGAAATACTTCAATTTTGTGTGATTAAAATCTGAGATTTTTTACATGAACATTAATTCTTTGAGGTTAAGGAATCTCATTGCTCCTGATGGCTTAGTTTTTCTCTCTGAATATCATGAAGTTATATATTTGCTTTTATGTGATGTACTGACTAAAAGAATGGACTACCTGCAATCTGTCTCTGTTTCAGCCACATCCAGGTTTGTGGCCTTGGGCAAGCAATTTAAAATCTCTTGACCTTAGTTTCCTCATTTGTAAAATGGGGATCATAACAGCACATACCTTGTTTGATCTGAGGACAAATCTGGTTAATATTTTAAAAATGCTTACTGTGTATGGTATCTGACATGTACAGTCATAACAAAAAGTTACATAAATGACTGAATTATATATATATGTAGCACACATATATATACTCACCTATTATGGATATACTCACCTATTATCACTAATATATATAATATTGGAATATAATATATATAATATTTTCAGCCCACACACCCCTTAAAGAAGTCTGTCTTCCTTCCATCACTAGATATATGCCAGTGGATGCTACTTTCTTTCTTTTTTTTTTTTTGAGACAGGGTCTCACTTTTGTAGTTTAGGCTGACCCTGAGTTCTCTATGTAGCTCAGGCCAGCCTCAAACTCACAGCAATCCTCCTGCCTCTGCCTCCAGAGTGCTGAGATTACAGGTGTGATCCACCACACCTAGCACTGTGGTATGTGGTACTGATTGCTGGTGGGTGTGAATCTCCATGCCCAGCATTGTGGTATGTGGTTACCAGGGATTAAACCAGGGACCTTGCACTTACAAGGCAGGCACTGGAACCACTCAACTAAATCCCTGGCCCCAAAAAGCTACTTTCTAGTGAAAGTTATTTGGATGCTTCTGACTGTGGTCTTCTCTAGCCCAGTGCAGCACTAGTGGAAATGGGTCAGATGGAATCCTGTTCACCTTTAGACTCAATCTGCTTTCACTCCAGCTGTACACTGAAAGACTAAACCACCCTCCCCCCATCTCTGCCTCTCCCGCCTTAGTGTGGAGCGTCTCTTCTTGAAGAACCAGAGAAACTCAAGCCTTGCTGTTCAGGAAACCTCTTCGAGACCTTTGACTTTGAACCTGCTATATTACCAAGCTTACTTAACTGTTATTTCTAAGGTGATTATTTTCACTAGTTCACGTAAAGTTCAGTTTCTAGGAAATGTGCCTTTGTTTTTTAATATGCACTCCAAAGTAGAGGTGTGGCCAGCCCCACCCACATTTTGCACAAGGCTTTTACACATTTATATATGGGCAAATAGGTTTTCCCATTCTGCAGTGATGTACTCTAGATAAAGCATTGTCACTGATGAATCGCCATTGATTCCAGCTCAGTTAGCTATCCTGGGCATCTGACGCTCCCTGTTTTAAACCCTGGGGTAATGAGATTTCCAGTGTGCCTTCCAGAACACTACTGCCTAACACAGATCTGTGACAATAAGAGCCCGTGCCTTGCTTTGATACTTCCCTGCTTCCCTATGAGACACGATCCCTTTTTATAAGCACTACTGACTCTTGCTGTGTTTAAATTGAGATGCTGGTGAAGAGTCTTTGTTTTTACATTAGAAACGAAGATGTTTACTTTTTGTTATTGTTGTGTATCACTTCCTAAAATATTGTTTTAATCAGAAATAACCCTTTAAAAAAATTTTTATAAAGCTATGCCCACAACCAAAGTTTCTATTTTGCCAAAATGTTAAAATACAAATAAAATGTCCTTGTGTCTGTCCCTGACAGATGAATTCAGAGAAGTGCCAAATGGGACTCAAAGAGCCCTTCAAAAGGAAAAATGGTAATAGTGTATGTGAACCTCTCCTGTGCTGCGGGGCAGTGTGGCCGCTCCTGGTGCAGTGATTTTCACAGGGTAGAGGTTTGGCAACTCTTGCCACTGCCTCATACTTGTAGACTGCAGACCAGCAGCTGTGGGTGCCAGTGTGTTACTGTTCTGTGGCCCCAAATTAAGACCAGCTGTGACCAGCCTCACAGGTGACAGCTCTTTGAAATTTGCTTCCTGGTTTTATTCATATTGTGCTTCCTAAGTCTTCTAGATCCCATTCTCGATGATGCACTGGTCAGGGTAGGTGACTCTTCAGAGGACAGCTAACTAGAGATGTTTTCTTTTGTATCAAACTGCACAGAGATGCTGCTTTGGAAGTAGCAGTTGTCACCTGAGAGACTTGTTATGTATGTGAGACTTTTAACATCTATATGCGGCTTAAAAGTCGGGGTTCAGGTATGAATAAAATCAGGCAAGGAGGCACTTGGGGAGAAGCACAGGCTCCACACTGGCCATTTCTTCCAGAATGTTCTAGGCATTGTTCACATGCTAGTGATGGTTTACAAAACAGCAGCAGCTGACGTTCACCGGGACACAGTTCCATGTCTTCACTCTGTGTTCCTATGGCATCACTGAAATGATTCAGTGCTGAAGACGTGCCTTGCAGTCTCCCAGCTGTGCAGCAGCAGCTGTCAGTGCCAGGCCATTGCCCCAGGCAATGCCTGACTGAAACCTTGGTGCTCTCTCCTTGCTCCTTACTCAGTCCCATGGAATCCACTGGCTCATGCATTAACCCAAGAATACCTCGCTTGTGTCTGCATCCAGCTGGCGATTTGCCCGCTATGATGACTGAATAAAATGTTTATAAACATTATTCTGGCCCATGTTCCTTGGGGAGGGATTGCTGCGCCTGGCCCTAGTCCCAAAAGGATTCTTTGCTGCCCCTCCTACCGCTCCCTGACAAACCACCTTCTCTTCTGCCTGGCCCACCCCCTCCTGGCTGTCTCTGTGCCTGAGTGGACAGAAGTCTACCGCCCCCCTTGAGCAAAGTCTTCAAGGGGCAGGGGTGGGGGGGAGTCTCACAGCCACCAAGATGTTTTGACTTTGATATGCCTTTTAGAAGTGACATGCAAGTTGGCCTCCTGTCTGATAAACTAGATAGCCGCCCTGCCAGGGCTAACCCTCTGTGGTTGCGGGATAGCCTCAGACGCAAGGTTCTTGTTTCTATCCTGTTTATCTTTTCTTCCCTTGAATATATTTCTACTTCTGTTCTCTGACCCCAAGGAAACACTAATCCGGGTGAAGCAGACTTTTGCTGGTATGTGTAACAGAAAAATGTAAGTACCAAATACTGTTCTTAACCACAGCCTTACCTTAGCTGCTCCTAACTTTACACCCATCTGGTCACCAGGCGGAGCTACTGCTTTTGAGGTTCTCGGCTCCAGGTTGCAGCACTGGCCTACACGACTACATGAGCTGACCAGCATTGCTGGGCCGCTTCCCGCCCCGCCCCCCTTCCGACAGAGCCTCTCCGTGACAGATCGGGTTTCAGGTCTCCTTCTCTGGGGCCTTCTGTCTCCCTCCACTCCTACCCCACCAGCTTTATTTTCCACTCCATGCCCTGAGTCGTTCTCGTTTTATGTCTCAAAGCCTAGGCAAGAACTTTTGTCTGTCATTATCTCCTAGGGTGACAATCATCCCTGCCCAGACATGTACTCATTATTTGCTGAGTGTGAACGCAGACTGAGGAAAAGCCTTGGGAGTGCTATACTCCCAAAGAGACCATCATAGAATATCTCTTGGAAAAATTGGTGGTTTACCCTGGACACAAAAGGAGATCCACCCAATTCCCTTTTCCTTATGCCTTCAACTTTCATTCATTCAACAAATACTGAGTGATTCTGATGTACCAGGCAGCAAGGGAGTGTCTTTGCCCTGCGGTTTTCAATTCGGATAAACAGAAGCCATGCAAAAGGCGTTTGCAGACTTATGAAGGCCAGGGATGCGTTAAGCGTCACCTTAAACTTTACTTTGTTAAAAATCAGGCTGCATTTTGGCCAATATGCTCCCTGTTCCTGCAAACCCACCATTCACTTTTAGCGAGAGTGAGTGAGGTAAGGAAAGAGGAAGGTAATGCAAACGCAGGAACCAAAACTGCCGCGCAGTCCCCGAGCACTCCATGCGACGCGTCACGGCCACAAGCGACCTGTGTACTCACTCGGAGGCCTATCGGCCCCGCCCATCATTCAACCCGCTCCCACCCCCTCGTGACTGGTAGATCCTGTGCCCTATCACTGCTGTTCAGGCTGCGCCAGCCCGTCCCCCAGCGAACAGAACCGTCTGCTTGCGCGTCCTAGAACCAAGCGCCCGCCACCCTGCCCCAGCCCTTGCGCCGGCCCGCCGGGATTGGCCGACCGCCATGCTCCGTCCCACCCCCCGTGCGTTATATAACGTGCTCTGGGCCTTCGCCTCCGCCTACCCGTCAGCGGTTATGTAAGCCAGGCGCTTCCGGGCCAATGAGAGCCCACTTAACCTTCTGCAGCGTCCAATTGCGCGCCCGGGGGCAGGGCCGGGTCCCTAGGCGCGCGTGGGGCACGCGGCTGGCCTCGAGACTACGCGCGCGGCGGTTCGGCCAAAAGCTGCCCCGGGGCCGCGGGCGCTGGCGGCGGCGAGTATTCCGGCGCCCCCCACTGCCCTCAGCCCGGAGTCCCTCCCCTTCGCCCCTGTGTCCGGTGCACTCAGACTGCAGCACGGATGGGGTCAGGAGGAGTTGATCCGCGGTGAGGACCCTCCCTGGGGGCCGCGCGGTGACCACAGCCAGGCTTTCGGACTCGAGGGCTCGGTGCCCTGGCACCTTTGTCTTCTCCCCGTGCCCAGGCTGGACTCCCGGGAGAGCGGAGCCCTGAGAAGATTCCGTGGACATGCTGAGGAGAAAAATGCCCCTGAGATGAGCCTGGCTGCAGTCGGTCGGGATGGTCGTGACTGATCGCTCCCGAACGCCCTGGCAGGGTCCAGAATGAGAAGTCAGTGACTTGCTGCCTGCAGAGTGAGAAAAGCAGGGGGGGCGGGGGGGGGGCTCCGCGCGAGATGGATTCTTGCGAGGACCAGCCCGCGCCTGGGGAACACGCGCTCCAGGGACCATGGGACTCCGGGGCCCAGCTGCAGAGGACAGACCGGGACAGCAGCCACAGGTGACACCCGCTCCTGTCCACACCCAGGTGTTTATGGTCCTGGCTGGCTCTGGAAAGAGAAAGCTAGCTGGGTGGAGGGCTGTTTACACTATTGTTATGGGGGGAGGCAACTTAGGATGCAATAATGGAGACAAGGAAGAAAATTACCAGCGCTCCTAAGGCAAAAAGTGGTGAAAGAATTTGTCTGAGTTGGGGCTGGAGTGGAAAATGTTGGAGAGCTTCACATCTCTTTGACTTCAGTTCTCTACTGTGAGAAAAAGGATCACAGACCTGTGACCTGAACCAGCTTGACGTGCATAGAAAATAATACTCTGTCAAATGGCGGCTGCTGTTACCATTTTTCATTTTTTAAAAATCTTTTAGTGAACAAGAAAATCGAAAGAGAGTTTCTGAAGAACTTACAATGGTTGTCCAAGAAATGAAAAAATACTTGCCAGCGGAGAGACACAGTAAATCAAGCACGTTAGATGCCCTCAACTATGCTCTGCGCTGTGTATACAACGTTCAAGGTAAATGGCTGTACAGAAAACTAGCATAGGGGCATCATACTCACATTTGAGGTTGAGTCACAGATATAGTTTGAACTTGCTGTGCAACATGAGCAAATTTAATAGTAATCTGAGTCTTCAGGAGAACCTGATTTATCCAACAGTTTTTACTAACAGTGCAGTAGTTTGTTAAGCTGTTGCCAGAGACTAGACAGTTTAGCAGGAGCATATTTTCAAGAGGAACTTTTAAAACAAGATTATCTTCCTTGGAAGTTAAAAGAGGAAATATTTTTGACCAAAAATACATTTTTGTCATACAGACACTTTGAAAATCCAGTCATATATGAAAAATCTATCACATTAAATGACTCACTTTTTTTTTTCTCAATGACTTTTCTTAAGGAATTTTATAAAATTGTGTTCTCCTCAGCACACACCAGTATGCTTCATCTGTACTATATAGTTCCTGAATTCTAGCATGTTTCCCCCATAAAACCTGTGTGTGTGTGTGTTTGTGTGTGACATGTGCATTTGGAACTTTTAGTTTAATTTGTTTTAGTATGTTAAATGTATCTTATACCTTGTGATGTAGAATGTGCAGCTTTAATAAAATTCGTACTATTTAAGTTTGCTCAACTGTTTTTGGTGCCAGCAGAAAATGATCTGGATATGAGGGAAATGCACTTAAGGTGTCCTTATCCTAAGAAAATAAGCCAGCTTGGTAGTACTAAAAATGACCTCTGAAGATATTGTTGTCACAGGACTACCTGTTTATTTCCCTGTGTTTCTTAGCAAACAGTGAATTTTTCCAGATTCTCAGTGGAAATGGATTACCTCAGCCAGATGTGACCGTGTACAGTCCCAAGGAGCTGGCCATTGTTGCTGCTGAACACACTTCCAAGAACATAGTAAGAATTGGTGAATCTTGCTGTCTCCATACTAGTGACTTTCCCTGAGGACCTCTCTACTCTCTCAGAGGATATTTTTTAAAACTAATAATTGACTGTTAGTAGCCACGATTTGAAATAACTGAAAGAGAAAACTGCTAACGAGGCATTGTGTGGTTTCTCTTACCCTGGCCAGAGAAAATGAAACAAAAGCAGCAGTACACAGTATTTCATTCACTTTTGTTTTCAGGTGCTTCTGTTCTCTTAGCATTTGTTAGTTTTCTCCCTTCATTTATTTATTTATTCATTTATTTGTTTTGCACTACCAGTAATTGAACCCAAGGCTATTCATTTGCTAGGCGGGTATTAGATCAGGTGCTAAATCCTTGGCCCAGTTTTCTCAATTTATAGACCAGAGGAACCTGCAGAATGATTTCCTGCATCTCATGTTTCTTCCAAATTGTTAACTTCTGTTAACATCATTCTTAGTTCTAATACCTAAGTTGTAACAGGTGGATGTTGTAGAGGAGATGAGTTGAGATGTCATTTTTTGTGAGGTTTTAAAAGAGACCTTTGGGATATCTGTTTTGGATCTTTTTATTGGTAAAATAAGCCTGGAATTTTGTTTGTTTGGTGATTAGTTTTATATTTAGACCTCAACGTAATTGAAACTGATTTTATGATATGCAATACAAGCTCCATAACAATGTGATAAAACTTAATTTGGTAGTTGCCACGTGCATGTACTGTAGTAGGTGCTATGGATTTTTTTTTAATTGTGAGAAAACAAAACTAGGAGGGAGGGGGAAAGGAATGGAGCAGAGGATAGAAAAAGAATGTATTACATGCCTGTGCTGACTCCCCACCATGAATATAATTGTCCTGCAAACCTGCATTGGTAAAAGTAAAACGAGAGAGGAAAGCAGATGTTAACCTAGCAAACACTGGCTGATTATAAATGTATTTGTGTCTAATGAAACAAACCAGTGCGTCTTACACAGCCAGGTCTGTCGAGGACAGATTCTTGAAGAGTGTGTCTTGAGCTGGGTCTGAAAACACAGAATCCGTGTGACCGACCACAAACATTTCTCGCTGTTTGCAAAGGAGAAGGAATCCAAAGATTATATGCCATATGTACATATATTTATTCTGTGTAGAAGGAGCTAATTTTTTTGCATAAACATAAACCTCTTGAAAGTTGAGTGCAAGTTTTCTGATCATGTTTAAGAAGCACACTAAAGGAAACTCTTTGGGGAGTTTGTTGCCTTTCCAGGCTGAGTGTTTTAAGCTGTTGATAATGATAGAAATCTGTCAGGACCAATGTCAGTATACAGCTCAGCATTGGCATTTGTTTTAAATGTTTTTCACAGGATACCTTTGTGGCAGTGTTTTCATTTCTATCTGGAAGATTGGTGTACATTTCAGAACAGTCCACTTCAATCTTGAATTGTACGAAATATTTCTTGGAGTCCTCCCGCTTTGTCGACCTGCTGGCCCCTCAAGACGTGCATGTGTTCTACACACACACTGCCCAAGCTCAGCTTCCTCTCTGGAACAACGGGACCCAAGGAGGTAATGGCATCCTTGTCTGGACGTGTGTCACTATGCAAGATCAGTTTCATTCTTACCAAAAGAGGACAGACGTTAATGCTTTGTTTAGAATGTGCAAGTTATTTCGGAGCATATGATAGAATAGAATTTTAAATATTTCTTTTTTTTTTAGGTTTTTTTGAGATAGGGTCTTGCTTTGTAGTTCTGGCTGGCTTCGAGCTCAGCCTCAAACTCACATCACAGCAGTCCTCCTGCCTCTGCCTCCCATGTGCTGGGATTACAGGCATGAGCCATTACGCCTGGCACTGTGGTATGTGGTACTGATTGCTGCTGGGCATGAGTCTCCACACCCAGTATTGTATATGGTTACTGAGGATCGAACCTGGGTCCTTGCGCTTGCAAGACAGGCGCTGGAACCACTGAGCTAAATCCCCGTCCCTAAATATTTCTAATAGAGACCCATAAACTTGTTTTCACTTAGTGAAGTTAAGATTACATGTCATAAATATAATTTGTTTACCAGCATAATGTGTAGCAGTTTTAACTGCTATGAAGGCTTTTGTTTTCTTTAAGTTAATAAAATTTAGTGTTTTTCTTATAGAAATATTATAATTTTTTGTACAGTTTTATTTTGAGATAAAATTCTCATATCCGCTTTCCAAATTTTGTTTTTCTAAAAGTTCACAAGCCTTATTACTTTGGGGTTTTGTTTTGTTTTTCTGAAAAGCTTATTTACCTGGACTGAGGATGTAGATGCAGTTTTCCATGTGACAGTCTTTTGTGATTTTTAAATAGTTTATTCTTTTCTAAGTCACCCTTTCTAGCTTATTTTATGTTCTTTGTGAAGTGTTTCTTAAAAGGCTTAGTATCTGTCAGTCTCCTTGATTCCAAACCCTTTTTTCTGTTTTACGTTTAGTTTTTATTGTGCTAAAAACATGTAACATAAAATTTGGCCATCTTAAAGTGTACAGATCAATGGTGTTGGTCTGCCAACTCAGGATAGACCTTTTCTGATTTTTTTATCCAATCAGTAGTACAGTAAAGTCTTTCATGTTTCTGTTTTTCAATCATAGACCTTCTTGCCATTTTATTTAAATAATATTATGTAAATATGTATCAATAGAAAGTATGTCTAACTTTCTTGCCTTCTTCTGGCTCCATCTTCTTTCTTCCTCCCATCTTTCAAAATTATATGTCTCTTCCTCTTTTCTAAGAACACTTTTTCATCTTTCCATTTTGCCTGTTTGTTTCTCTGATTTTCTGAGTCATTCATTTTGTGAGCATTAGTGTAACCGTCACCATGGGCTAGGGCTATTTTAGGCGCTGGGGTACAGCTTAGGGCAGCATGAGAGTGTTAGTCTGTCTGCCAGCCCCTCTCATCCTCCCTGAGCATTAGTTGTGCAGCCCCATCACATATTTCCAGCTTTGCTGACCACTGATCACTCTGATATTCTTCTTCCACACAAAAGCTGAATATGTCCTAAAATGTTTATCTTTTGGATCTCAGAATTTACTTACACTGTAAACATCTGATGTGCATCTAGTTTATGCCTAATATTGTCTCTGTGCCCAATGAAACGTAAGGATTCCACTCTTTTGGAAGCACTTGGTGAGCTACAGCCCATGTTACCTCCTTTGGTCCCTTCCCAGAGCACAGAAGAGGACCCTGAAGCTTTCTACTCAGCTGCTGCCAGCTGTTGGTTCTGCATTATTGGAACATATTTCTACTTAGCACTGGTTGTATAAACCCTCAGAAGGCTCCAGCTATTTGTTCAGCACACACTTCCAGAAACAAGAATAATTCATGCCTTTATAGCCTGGGTGTTATATGCCTAATGGGATCACGTGATCTGATTCGCAGTATTTAGGGAGCTGATAAGGCATTTGGAGTGTGGTTGCCTGGTGCAATTATAAATTGTGAGCAGAAAAAAAAAATTTAAAAAAATAAATAAATAAATTGTGAGCAGTATGTGAGCAGTTGTTACATTAGAAACCATTTTTCTGATTCTTCCTCTGATTGTTTGCTTAGAAGCGTGAAGACTTGGTGGCCTTACCAGTATTTTAGTTCTGTAGGATTCGCACTGTTTGTTCCCTTCGGTTTGTGTTTTCCAGACCTCTGACAGTTTTCAGTGGTTCCCGGAAGTGAGGACTTTTCATTCCAGTGTACAGATGCCTCAAAAATGTATATTCAGGGAGCCCTATCGGAGGAAATACAAACATGGGACCTTCATTTTACTCTGATAGAGAAATTCATTTCTAAATTGCCACATGGTAAATTAGTAAAATTGATGTAAACCTTTGACATGAGGCTTGTGCAAAAAAAACTTAGAGAAACATGGTTAGTGACACTTTTGACGATTAATAATAAATGATGAGAGTTTTAAAGTAATCACATCATTTAACCCAAAATTCCACCTTATCCAAGAAAAGAATTTAAAGGGGAAAACAATCAGAAACTCAAATATCGTAGAATTAAAAGCTGAAAATAGTCTAAATTTCCAGGTTTTTAGAAATGTCTAGACTCATTAAAGTGGAGTAGAGTGATTGTGTCAAAGGATGATTATAGCAGCCTTTGAAACAGTGAGTATGGTCCATGTAGGATGCTAGGAAAGAACACAGGTCCAAAGCAAAAGGTGCGGGCCCAGTGCTCTGTTTTACCTAAGGGCTGGGGGACAATGAGAAGTCCTCAAAACAAGGGATGGGAGTCCAGTTGCAGTCAGAGTGACTCTTACTTAAAACGTGAGTTGTTTGGGGCTGAGCATAGTGCAAGCTTGCCTTGCTGAGGGAGAGCTGTCCCAGGAAGGAGACTGACAGTCTTCTCTCTTATAGCATCACAGTATGAATATGCTCCAGTGAAATCCTTCTTCTGCAGGATCCGGTAAGTGGAGGAACTTGGGAGCTCAGCTGTGATTTTTGTCTAGCACTTACTGTGGTTCTTTTGTATTCAGCTAGATTGTCTTGTGGATTGAAAAACAAAGACTTGGTTCTTGCCACAAGGAATTTTCATTTGAATCAAGAAGAAATATACTTATGAGAAGACAAGATAATAATGCGATAGGAAAAAAGATGGAAAAAGATTTCTTGATCCTAGTGGCATATAAGAATCACAGGAATCATTGGATGTGAAGCACACTTTAAATGACAATATTTTTTTAACTTGGCTATCTTTCAATTTTTGGTTTTTAAATAACTTTAAAGAAAGCAAAACATTTATATTTATTGAAGGATTTTAAAGATCCAGAGAAAATGAATTAGGGAATGACTGTAACAGAAATTGATTTCTCACGGGATTTGTACCAGTCATCTTTTCAGTCGTCTAAATTTACTGCAATATGGTAATATTTGCAAAATGAAAAGAAAAATATTTAAGTGACATGATTGCTAATCTGATATTGTAGATAGTAACTGCCCTAAGAACTGGACTTAAATATGAGAGAAATGCTCACGGTAGGTGAGTCAGATACCACATGGAATTGGGGAGACTTGAGCCACTAGTGTTTGGACAAAAGTGAGAGGCCCCCCCCAGGAAGGATGAGCAGATGGGAATCCCTTGGATTGTTCACAAGTGTGCTGTTTGTGAAACCCTCAGAACAGGGTCTGCTGGCAGTAAGTGTGTATGTGTGTGTGGTGGTAATATTTTTAGGTCCTGTTCCTAAGCCAGACCCTCTTAGAATACTGGGACCAAAGCACAGTTCTTGCCTTCCTTTGTACTTACTTGCTGAAAGGAAGAGACTGATAACATTTAAGGATGTGTGTCTGCTGGTGATAAGGTCCATGCAGACCCTGAAGCAGAAGAAGAGAGTTCTGGGTTGTGGGAAAGCTTGCTGTTGTGTTCAGGGCTGTTTTACTACTTTTTTTGTTGCTGTAACAGTCTTTGAGACTGGGTGATTTATAAAGAAGAGAGGGTATTTTGGGTTGTTGGGTTGGTTTTTGGTTTGTGTTTTGTTTTGAGATAGGCCTTTGTTGTGTAGTCAGGCTGGCCTCAAACTCACGGTTTTCCTGCCTCAGCCTTCCAAGGGCTGGAATGCACCAACGCACCCAGCCCCAAGAAGTATGTTTTGGCTCATGGCTCTGAAAGACCAAGAGCATGGTGCCAGCATTTGGCACTAGAAAGTAAGGCGTCAGGACAAAAGTTAACGTGATGTGGTGTATGCAAGGGTGCCATACCCATTGTAAGAACTAGCTGCCAATCTAACGCACTCTCAAGGAGCTTCAGAGTCCCTTCAAGAAGGTGGTGCCCCTTGGCCCAAACCTCTGTGTGCCCCTGCAGCCCCTAACTGTAGTGGCCCTGGCTTCTTGACACATCAGATCACAGCGAGGAACAGAGAACTCCTTTTAAGAAGCATGAGTGGCCAGACCTGAAGGAGCAAGAAAAGCTGGGGTATTAGCTCAAGTGGTACTGCGCCTAGCTTGACAGTACAGGGGCCTACATTTGATTCCTGGAACCACAAAAATGAAAAAAAAATGACCAAAAAAAATTGAAAGAGACCAGGGAGAGAACCGCATTAGAGTTAGAAGGATGGGAAGTATCTGAGGAAGTGTGCACAGGGCAAGAAGCTACAAGTGTGAAGGCCCTGGGGCAGGACACTGGTCCTATGGGAGGAATGAGAAGGAAGTCAGAGTGGCTGGAGTGAGGGGAGAGCTTAGGGGAGAGGATAGTAATCCAGGGACCAAACCAGAGGAAGCTGTGCTTTCTGAGGGAAATATTTTGTTAGGTTGATTATTTATCTAAACTTTCTTCCTTGAGAATTTTCTAGTGTATATGGATCTAGTGTGTTCTAATCACTGCATTAGTAACCTGTGTCAGTCTGGTGCCGTCTCTACTGCTAGCAGTTCTTCCACTCTCCTCCCCGGGTTCTGTAGAGCAGATCTCATGTGCCCCATTGCTTCCTCCTCTGTCTCAGAATGAGTTTCCCATTCACTTCTGTCCTGCTCACAGGGCCCATCTTTGGCCAGCAGAAATCCCTTTTGGGTGGCCACAATGCCCCTGTGGTCTCCATTGACAGCCCTGGTGTCAGGTGTGAGTGCCCCAGATGTGGAGACAGGCAATATTTCCTTAGGCATACCTCCTTGCTGGTCACGGGAAATGGCTTAGACCAGATCTGCATAGTTGGGCTGGTTGGTGGAACAGCAATGCTGTCACTGCTTCTAGGAAGGGTCAGTGGACAGACCTAGGCAGTGTCACTTTCCAGACAGGAAGCAGAAAGTGCATTATAAAGGAGAGTCACATTGGCTGATGTAGTGGAAGATTCTGTGGAGCCGCAGAGGGCAAGGGAGGGCAGAAAAAGAGATGAGCTCAGGCCACCTTCACAGTGGTGGATTTTCTGGACTTACTGGTAGGTTTGCTTTAGGGTGGAAAGTAGAGAAAAGTCAAAGATGACACCAGGATTTGGGCTGAGTTCTGTATTGAGATAGACAAAATTGTAGGAAAAGCTTTTGAAGAAAGGAAGAGGAAAAGCTTGAGATCTGAGTTGAGACTACAGGAGAGTCTAGTTCAAGGGATACTCCAGGCCAGCGATAAATATTTAAGTCAGCACATAACTGGACTTAGAACCGTTGGACTGGGTAGGCCTGGAAAATTCTTCTCAAAAAGAGAGGGAAACTGGGAAACATACAAAAGAATGCTGGTAGGCAGGGTTGGGAGAAACTGTCCTGGGCGGAATGGGAGCCATTGACGTGGAGCAGTGGGAGAAGAGGTGAGAGCAAGAAGGAAACTCACAGGTGACAGCTTCCCTGGCAGTGCCGAGGCCTCCTTGGGATTCAGGCAGGAGTGCAGGAGCATGATGCGTAGGAACAGCGGAGCATGAATTCAGTCCAAGAGGTAATTGGAAGCACTGGCATTTTAAACTCTGTGGTAAACAAGCATGTTTAAACATGTTCAGTTTGGATGTCTGTCTTGGGAATTGCCAGTGCAGTATTTCCCAGCCTGTTTTATAGCAGCTAAGCACAGTGCCCGAGCACTAATCATCTCTGCTCTCTTCAGCGGAGGTGGAGACAGAGAGCGAGAGAAGCATTACTCCCCGTTTCGGATCATCCCCTATTTGATTCATGTACACAGCTCTGCTCAGCCAGAACTGGAACCTTGCTGTCTAGTGCTGGCTGAAAAGATTCACTCTGGTTACGAAGGTAAGTTAGGAAGACCCACATTTAGAGGATACCCCAAAACACCAGCAGTCAGATAGGAATACAGTCCAAGGACAAAAAGATGACTTGAACTTCCAAGGTGCCTTCTACATTGTGTAAAAATTTTTACCTTAGAGCAAAACTGACCTGCCAGCCTTATTACACAGCTGAAGAACATCTGTGTGTTACTACATAACATTTCAAATCCCTTCATTTGTGTAGTTGGGTTAAACTTTTCACTTACTCATGTTTTAACTGTTAGATATTTTGTGATGAGGAAACTAAGTATTCAACCTACACAGCAGATTAACTTTAGTAAGCATCACATTTTAACTTGATTAAAATGTACTTAATGAAAATTATTGTCATTAAATGTTGCTTTGGCTCCTTGAGGATCTGGCCCCAAAGTGAGATTTCCACCCTTTCATATAGAGATCTTATTTCTTTAAGATATGTTAAGTGCATGATTAATTGTATGTTTGCCTTGAGATGAATCTTTTTGGTTTCTTTATAGCTCCTCGAATCCCAGGGAATAAAATGATTTTTACCACAACTCACACTCCTGAGTGTGTTTTTCTTGAAGTAGATGAAAGGTAAATATTTCTTTAAGCCTAAAATAAATTTGTTTCTGAAAAATACATAAAAATATGAAAAAATGTACACTATAAATACACTTTTCTGTATTATATAATGAAACGTATCAACTTGCCTGTTTAATCTTTGTTAATTACATTGGAATTAGTGTTTTCTAAATTTATTATAAATATTCTGTATGTTGTATTTCTAAAAATGATTTGCAAGATACTATATTAGATTTTACAACATGCTTTAGGTAGGTTGGGTAGTATGACTATTTCATACTATTTTATAGAAGAGGAGCCCAGGGCTCAGTTTGCTAAAAAATATGTAAGTATATCTGACTGTACTCAAACTAGTGTTAATTTCTCTTAACAGCTTCTCCTCACATCGATTTAAGATGAAATTTTAATTAGTTAAAAGTGAGAGGAAACAATTTACACTTGTTTTGGTAGTCAAATTTTATTTGAAGAATTTTTCTTTATTTTGGATATGTCATTCCTCCTTTTCTGAGACGGCTGTTAGAATTTAGTTTTTGTTGTTCGAAGGATCATAATAGTAGAGAGAGCTTATTGCTTATGCTGTCTGTTAGTATATTTGAAAAAAGTAAACTACCACATCACATCAGTATCTGCCTTTTTCACCTATTTTTTTTTGTTTGTTTGTTTTCTTTTTTTGAGACAGGGTCTCACTTTGTAGTTCAGGCTGGCCCTGAGCTCAGCCTCAAACTCACATCACAGCAGTCCCTCCTGCCTCTGCCTCCCTAGTGCTGGAATTACAGGCCTGAGCCACCACGCCCAGCACTGTGGTATGTGGTGCTGATTGTTGGTGGGCGTGAGTCTCCACGCCCAGTATTGTATGTGGTTAACCAGGGATCACCTGGGTCCTTGCTCTTGCAAGACAAGTGCCGGAACCACTGAGCTAACTCCCCCACCCTCACCCATGTTTATTTTAAAATTTCACTTATTCATGAAGTTTGAATATCTGTGAACTAACACTGTGCCATTTGTAAGTATAAAGCAAAAATGCCAAAAACTCTGAACAATTACAATAGATTATTAATTTTGATTTTAAAATGTTTTAATATAGGAAAATGGGTTTATTTAAAAATAATTACCCTGAAACCAAATGGTAATTGGTGAGCTACTTTGTTTAATATAATTTGTATAAAGGAATAAAATTTAGTAAGGATAATTCAAAAAATAGCTTAAATTTATTTTAATAAATATTTGTGGCTTTCTATACATAGAAAATGCTTATAGAATGAGGTATCTCTGAGTTGTCCATAGTCTTACTCTTGTAAATTTCCTGTGGTTATCTGTTGTGGTTATCTGTTTGATATTTGAGGAGAACTTGTACTTTGCTGTTATTTATTTATTTATTTATTTATTTATTTATTTTTGAGACAGGGTCTCACTTTTGTAGTTCAGGGTGACCCTGAACTCACTATATAGCCCAGGCAAGCCTCAAACTCATAGAAATTCTCCTGCCTCTGCCACTTGAGTGCTGGAATTATAGGCATGAGCCACCACACCTCAACTTGTGATGTGTGGTACTGATTGCTGGTGGGTGAGAGTCATCATATGCCCGACATTGTTGTATGTGGTTACTGGGGACTCAGGATCTTGCACTTGCAAGGCAGGCACCAGAACTGCTGAGCTGAATCCCCGGCCCTGTACTTTGCTGTTTTTAAACATGTTTGTATTAGTCAGTTTTCTATTACCATGACAAAATACTTTAGGTAACTCACAAAGAGGAAAGGTTTCTTTTGACTCGTGTTTCAGTCCATTGTCTGTTGGCTATGTTACTTTTAGCCCTGTGACAGGGAAGAGCATCATGGTGAGAGCACAGAATACAATAAAGGTGCTCACATCATGGTGACCGGGAGACACAGAGAGGAAAGGGCCAGGCCCCGGCACTTACAGTGACCTAACATCTTTCCACAAGGCTCTATCTGCTAAATGTTTTATCCATTTAGCATTGTGTGCCGAGGACAGGTCTTCAATACATGGGCCTTTGGAGGATACTCAAGATCTAAACTGTAAGAATGCTATATAATTTATAACCTGCTTGAGTTACTTCACATTATCAGCATTTTTCTGTGATTGCTGTGATCTTTGTCGACTTTGTAAAAGGCGGACATCAGACTTTGCTGAAGAACTTGGAAAAAATAGACTTCTTGTTTTACCTGTAGAGATTCCAATTTAAGCCTGAAGTGACTTTTTGCACCTGTTTTTTTATGTGTTCCCTCAGGGATTTTGGTTCAAAATGCCAGGTGACCAGCAAGATTTGTTAGCTCGCATAACCATTTCCCCATATGGCAGGCATTTAAATGGTTTGTTCGTTTGGTAAATACTTTCATGAACATCTTTAGAGTAAAAGTTTTCCCTTTAATTTT
>PVIR01011799.1:23022-46354 GCA_004026965.1 Petromus typicus | reverse complement strand
CGGCCATTGCCCTGCTAGGTATATACACACAAGAATTAAAAGACTCATATCACAGTGACATATGTGCACCCATGTTTATAGCAGCCCAGTTTGTGATTGCTACATCTTGGAAACAACCCAAGTGTCCATCAACTGGAGACTGGATAAAAAAGCTGTGGTTCTTCTACAGAATGGAGTATTACTCTGCCATAAAAAATGAGAAGTTTGAATCATTTCTACTTAAATGGACATACCTTGAGGATATCCTCATAAGTGAAATAAATAGGGCACAGATAGGTACATATCGCATCTTTTCTCTGGTATGAGAAAATAAAGATGTAAATGAGTCCTAGCATTGTATGTTATATATTGTGAAATAGAAAATGCTCAAGGTAAAATAAGGTGAAAGGGGACAATGTTGAGATTGTAACAAAAAAGTAAGGAAACAAATTTTATGTATATTGGGGGGTGGTAGGGTGGGTAGGGCTATGGGAAAAAATGAGAATTAAGTTTTGTCTTATACTGGTACAAATCCCCATTATGGAGTGCAATCATGATGTGTATATTTAATGTACCAATAAAGATAAAAAAAAAAAAAGAAGGGGAATAAGTCTGTCCCTTAAGATGGAGCTAAAACTTTTAAAAGCAGTTTTTTTCTATGACTGATATAAATCATATCAACATTTGAATATAAATATCAGCATTTGATATAAATCTTGTATAGTATCACAAGATTTCTTTAAGGCAAGATAGAATGAGGGTTAAGTTTTATTCCTCCTTTAGCTGTGAGGAAGCTATTTGGAGAATTGAAGGGAAAAGGGTTAGAGATGTGGGCAAATGTTTTCAGATTTTAGTATTTGATAGCTACAGTGAGAAAATTATACATATAGAATACATCTTACCTTTGGTATTTCTTAAAATAGAATGTTGTCCTATCACAGAGGTGAGAAAATAAATATCCCTTCAGAACCACTGTTTCACATATGCATAATTCATTTCCTCTCCTTTTTTTTTTTCCTTTTAGCCATCGTCTAGAATATTTCAAGCCCTTCAGCTTTAACACACTCTTTGGAGAAGAATGGGAACAACCAGAATCAGATCTATGGCTAATAGAGAAATCTGGAATATAATGGATAACAATATAAATAATTTTCCTTCTGTACCTTTTAAGGTAAACCAGTAAGTTTTAAGATACATTTCAACAACAAATATCTTCATGGAGGCTACAGAAAATATAGTATCTCTGTGACAAATTGAACGGTTAACAAGAAAATAGCAAGTAAATGTACAATTCTTCACAGAGTCATTAGTCTGGCAGTCCTGGTGTAAGTAGGTTCTACTCTCTGCCTGTGTCACTGTCCACCCAAACACCCCTTCCTTTGTCACCAGAGTCATTGCTTGTCTCTCCACTTCCATATAGTGCAGCTGGTCTGACTCAGAAATATTATATTCAAAATTTTAAACTCTTTGTAATACCAAGTAATTTTTTATTATGAATTTTCTACCCACTCTTGTAATTATTAGAAAAAAATGTCCTGAACAGGAAATCCACATGTATTGAGACATCATTAAGATGCATGTATTATTTAACCAGGTGGCTTTCCTATCTTGAGACATTTTTTATTCTGTAGAAAAAAATGAAGTACTCTTAAATTCAAGCAATAGACTGTGCTTTCATGTACAAATAAATGACTTGTTCTTACTGCTATTAAACAAGATGTCAAAATGTCTTCATTTTATTTTATAAGCACCAAACATTCCTGGCCTCAAATTTTCAAATTTGGTTTCATCTTAGAGTTTAAAGCCTCCTTGTGGATCTTTTGTGGACTTCACCACCAAATGGTCTTTCTCCAGTATTCTTTTTTTTTTTTTTTTTTTTGAGACAGGGTCTCACTTTGTAGTTCAGGCTGGCCCCTGAGCTCAGCCTCCAACTCACATCACAGCAACCCTCCTGCCTCTGCCTCCTGAGTGCTGGGATTACAAGCGTGAGCCACCACGCCCAGCACTGTGGTATGTAGTACTGGTTGCTCTTGGGTGTGAGTCTCCACGCCCAGTATTGTATGTGGTTACCAAGGATCGAACCCAGGTCCTTGCACTTTCAAGACAGGCACTGGAACCACTGAGCTAAATCTCCGGCTCTCTCCAGCATTCTTAATTCAGAGACCAACAGAGCTGCAGAAAATTGGTAGGTATTACTGGTAACATTTCGTTCATTGTGCTGATGCCTAGTTACCTACTCACCAGTACATTTTCACTGCATCTTTGCTAACAGAAATTGAAGTTTTAAAAGCTTTGCTTAGAAACTACTTTTTCCTGGGACCGGGAGTTAGCTCAGTGGTTCCGGCGCCTGTCTTGCAAGCGCAGGGGCCTGGGTTCGATTCCCCGGTAACCACATACAATACTGGGCCCAGCAGCAACCAGTACCACATACCACAGTGCTGGGCATGGTGGCTCATGCCTGTAATGCCAGCACTCAGGAGGCAGAGGCAGGAGGACTGCTGTGATGTGAGTTGGAGGCTGAGCTCAGGGCCAGCCTGAACCACAAAGTGAGACCCTGTCTCAAAAAACCTAAAAAAAAAAAAAAAAAGATCTAGAAACTACGTTTTCCTCAAAACAATATAAACTACTATATTTTTGCAGCTTCTTCTGCAGATAATCATGAATATAAAACAGTTTAGCCAGTGACATAAATATAGCTGGGATATGTAACATTTAGACAATTTACAGATTACATATACTTGTCCATAGGATTTTATCTATGGTTTTAGTAGATTTCTCTATTCCTCCTAAATATTACAGAGTCTCAGTATGCTGAAAGGGTTGTACAATCTATTGAAACAGCTTTTATTTCTGATGATCATTCTGAATTAAATACAGTATTTCTTCAATTACAACAATTGGTTCATCAAAGAATATCTCCTTTATATATTACTCACATTCGTGCACATTCTCAGCTTCCTGGACCGTTGTTAGCTGGCAACAGTGCTACTGATAAACTCCTCATTGGCAACATTGCTGCCACTACACGGTTCCACCAGACACATCATGCTAACAGTAAGAGCCTTAAACATCGTTCTCTATTACATGCCAAGAGGCTAAATATGTTAAAACATGTCCTTCCTGTTCATTTTATTCTGCGCAAACCTTTTTTTTTTTTTTTTAGGTTTTTTGAGATAGGGTCTCGCTTTGTGGTTCAGGCTGGCCCTGAGCTCAGCCTCAAACTCACATCACAGCAGTCCTCCTGCCTCTGCCTCCCGAGTGCTGGGATTAGAGGCGTGAGCCACCACGCCTGGCACTGTGGTATGTGGTGCTGATTGCTGCTGGGTGTGAGTCTCCATGCCCCGTATGGTATGTGGTTACCGGGGATCGAACCTGGGTCCTTGCGCTTGCAAGACAGGTGCCGGAACCACTGAGCTAACTCCCCGGTGCAACAGTTAATTAATTTTTGAATATGATTCTTAGAATCACCTTGAAAGAACCTAGTATAAAATACTGAAATCTAAGAGATAACACTTGAATTTGTTAGGAATCTCTCTACATAATGAACTTTCTAGTTAAGATTAATCCTCTAATATATAATGAATCATGTATATATCATAAATATGAATATATAATGAATAATATCCACAGTAAATCATATATGTATATAGTGAATCATATTATATATACATATAAATTGTTTATATAGAGACAGTATTTTGATCAAATCACTTTTGCAACTATTAATTTTTTTTTTTTTAGAAGTCTCACTTTTGTAGTTCAGGCTGGCCCTGAGTTCAGCCTTGAACTCACAGCAATCAGCAATCCTCCTGCCTCTGCCTCCCTGGTTCTGGGATTACAGGCGTGAGCCACCACACTGGCACTGTGCCGTGTAGTACTGATTGCTACCGGGCGTGAGTCTCCATGCCCTTCACTGTTGTATGTAGTTACTAGATTGAATTCAGGTCCTTGCACTTGTAAGGCAGGTACTGGAACCACTGAGCTAAATCTTCAGCCCTGCACCTACTAATTTTTTATCATTTCTTGTCCTAATTCTGCTTAGAATGAAACATATGATTTGTCATTATCACAATTTATTACTACCAACTATCTTTTTTCATGTAAGAAATCATAAAAAGAGTTACCTCAAGCCAGGATGATAGATACGTGAAGTATGTAGGAAATTGTAAGTCATGAATCTATAAAAAGTGAAAGATGTGTATAAACAATTTCATCTATATTGCATGACACAAAAATAGTAATTAAAATGTCCATATAATTAGATATATAGAAAAATTTTGTTTGATATATATGAGTCTAACACATAAAAAGAGAAACAGAAACTAAAGCCAAGTGATATTTGGCTTTACTGTCTGAACAGTATTAAACTCATGTACAGATATTGGTTCTTAAGAGAATTTTAGATCTTCTCTATTAAGTTTTACATTATCCCCTTGAAAAATATTATAGAGAATATAACTCTTAGTAAAAGCTTATTTTCCTTTGGCATCCTATCATCTAGAGTATCTATTAAGTAGTATTTCTGACTAAATAATACACTGAAAACCTATGTTTATAATAATGCCCTCAGGCATAGCAATAACTAGAGTAAATCTTTTGAAGAGATAGCTTTGTTGAAACAGAAAACTACACCATAAGATCAGAACTTACCAAAAAGTATAAATTGTGCTAAGTACAAATGTATGTTTTTGAATGAGATTTGAGGAAAAAAAAAATCTAAAAAAAAAAAATTAATATCATAGAAGTCATCAGTTTTCTTCTAACTGCCCGATCTTGTGCAAATCACTTCATTAAAATATCTAATACCTTTTTTTCAGAAACCATGTTATTAACTTTACATTTAATTTTAACTGCAACCCCAAAGAGTCAGATATTCTTGGAATGTATAGTTTTAAAGTTTAGGCAACTAAGACCGATAGAGTCTGTGTCTTGCTTTAGGTCACACAATAACTGGGCAGGGTGAGTCAGGAGAAGGATCAAATTTGTCCACTGTTCTAGACTCTCTGAGTCTGGATAACTAACCTACAAAATGATGCTAGTGAACCATGATTATTCCTTCAGAAAACATGAAAACCTTGGAAATAGTTAACTCATAATAATTATAATAAGTTCTACTTTTTTATATTAGACACTAATGAATTTAACAATGATCTGTTTTAAATGATCTTCTTTACAATATCCATGCACAGAAAGCCTGAAGATTGTAAATGAACCCATTTTCCTGTTCATATGCAATAGCTTGGGTATAATGTGTTCCCAAAAAATATATATTTTGGAGGATTGATCTGTGGTATACTGCAGGGCGGAATAAGACGTGGGTTTTAGTGGAAGGTCCTTAAGTCACTGGGACTTCACTAATTTCCATCCTCAGGAGGGAACAGTGGTCTTCTAGAATAAGTTCTCAAAAGAGTAAATTCTTGTAAGAGCCTAAGCTTGACCAATCAGTTGTTCTCTAGATTCCTGTGTTGTGATCCCTCAGTCCTGTATGAACTCCCATGTTACCAATCCTTGGTTAGGCTGTTGCCTGGGCCTAGTCCAGTACAGCCACTACCCGTCTTGGACTTTTGGCCTCTAAACACTGTGAGCTGAGTAAACCTCTTTTCTTGGTAAATGTACCCAGCTCAGATATCTTGTTATAGTAAATACAGTGAAGAGATACACCTTATTACCTTTGCATTGCTGGAACAAAATGGCCAATATATACAGTTTAAAGGAGAAAAGATTTATTTTGGCTTATGCTTTCAGAAGTTTCTGTACATGATTGGCTGAATCCAAGGTGAAAACATCATAACCAAAGGGCACGACAGGGAGAATCTGCTCACCTCAGGGCAGCCCGGAAACAGATAGAGCAAGAAAGAGCCAAAGACATATACCCTTCAAAGTCGTGCCTAGTAGCCCGTGTGCTCATAGCCAGTTCAGCACCCCAAAAGCTAATCACCTTCCCAAAACTCCACCCCTGAACCCATGAGCCTTGTAGGGACGTTTTGAATCCAGACATTTAGAACATTTTATTTTTCTACTCTTTCACGGTAACAATGGAACCTCTGTTCTCTTAAAAGGAGCATCTCCTTTCAAAAATATTATAATGAAGTGGAGTAATTTATATCAATGACTTTCCAAGCTATATATTACAGACCGATTAGTCAGTGAATTACAGTTCAATGTGGTGGGTTATAATAATAATAAAGTAAATATAACAAAATATCAGCCTGTATCACTATTGAAAAATGTATAACTTTCTATGAATTTCTATCTATATTTTTTCTTATTTAAGATCTAATTATAAAAGTTAAAACCCATTCATTTATATTATTTATATAAAATATCTTTTTTTTTTTTTTTTTAGGTTTTTTGAGACAGGGTCTCGCTTTGTGGTTCTGGCTGGCCCTGAGCTCAGCCTCAAACTCACATCACAATCCTCCTGCCTCAGCCTCCCGAGTGCTGGGATTACAGGCATGAGCCACCACACCCGGCACTGTGGTATGTGGTACTGGTTGCTGCTGGGTGTGGATCTCCACACCCAGTATTGTTATGTGGTTACCGGGGAATCGAACCCGGGTCCTTGCGCTTGTGAGACAGGCGCTGGAACCACTGAGCTAACTCCCCGGCCCTATATAAAATATCTTAAACATACTAGTTTTTTTTGTTTGTTTGTTTGGGTTTTTTTTTTTTTTTTTTTTTTTTTTGCTGTAGTGTCTTCTGGGTGAGTTATAAATGTCTAATAAAGTCTCAATGATTAGTCACTGGAGAAAATCTAGAGTACCTTACACCCAACTATGTCTTAGATACATCTTAAAACCTGGGTGAAAGCAATCTTCATTTTAATTTTATTCATAAATTGAAAATAAAATGGATGGGTTAATAGATAGATAAAACTTGCCTATCTCTAGACTCAGAAGTTGAAATATACTCAAGGAGAGTGTTCTCTTTTTACACTATGAAGCTTCTTCCATAATATATAGGTTAAAATACCTTAAGTTACAAATAAAAATAAAGTCAACTTAAACCAACTTAAACAATGAGGCTTGGTGGACTTCCAACAGAGATTGACAATTCCACTGTGTGTCTTGCTCCCTTTATATGTAATTTTCTTGCTCTGCTATTTTGAGGTCATCTTAATCCAGTGACAGTTTTTCTTTATGTGGGCAAATTGTCTATGGCTATTATAGGTCTCACAGTTACAAAATATCAAGCTAGTACAAGAGAAAAGGGCTAATGATTTATGATACCATTCTAAATATTTTCCTTGCATCTTTGAAAACTATAGAGTTTTCTATAGACTGCTTTCAAATATTTGTCTGTTTCCTGTATTTTCTGTGAGTTAAATCTGCAAGATTGGTCACATTATAATTTTTGATATGAATAGTTCACAGATTATAGTGTATTTTCTCTCAGGAGACATACAGTGTCTCTCATTTTGTGATGTTAGAAAGCTTTGATGAACATTGCCTGGATCCATGAATTCATTAGAGCTTGTAAATGTTGGAATAATTCTTTAAGTTAATATTTTCTTGGTTACCATGAAGCAATGCTTTTGTAGGATACATGATTGATTCTTTCATTTTTCTTTGAGTTTTCAGAATTAATTGGTTTTCTAGCATTCTGCAAAGATGACCAATGAGAGTTCTAAAAATAAGATTATGAACTCGTGGATGTAAAAATCAATGTGTACCAATCCAATATAGTTTTCTTAATGATGCTGAATTTTTTTTCTATCTTTTCCAGTGGGAATATAAATTAGTTCATTTTTTTTCATCTAGCTCTACTAGTCTCTAATATTTTGCTTTTATTTTTGCAGTGAGCACTCTCTTTGGCCTAGAGTAACAGATGAAATCTTGAAGAGAATTTTGTGAGTGATCTCACATTATAATAGGGGATGAAGTTATGAAACATTTCTGTTTTATATTTAGATTAGTAAAGGGCTTATCTGACACATTCCTGGGAAGCATTCCTTGCAAATCCAGAGTCTGGGGCAGTGATAGAGAACCTTTTAGTCTTGAGTACACAAACTGCAGCCCCACACCCACTTTTTATTGCAAAGTATCAACACTACAATTAAATCTAAATATCCGATACTTGGCTGCTGGGGGAACTTGGCTCGTGTGCTGACAAAGAGGGCTCTGTGTGCTGCTGCAGCCCACTGACATAAGTTCACCACTGTTCTACTTGCAATCAGTTAAAACATTCAATAGATAAAAATATGCCTACTAGCAAATCCTACTAATCTAAGGTCAGCTAACATGTTTACAAGGTGAGAGGGCAACACTTAGCTCTTTTCTTCCAAGATGTTTCCTGTAAGCACCTATATATGAAGTTTATGAACAGTTTTGACCACCATGAGAATTTAAATTCTTTTCTTGAAGAGTAGGACTTTCTTCTTGAAAAAGAATTAATGATCATATTGCCTTTTGGAATTCTTTTACTAACTCAGTTTTTCTCATTCCTCCTTCACCTACAGTTATTTGGAACCTTTGATAATGTATTAATGGAGGCATTTAGCTTGAGTATGCAACTCTTTCAAAGGAGAATCCACTTCCTTTTCTGATCCACAAATTCCCAGTTATTACATCTAACTAGATCTAATTTATTCTCCATATTATTTTCTCATCCAGGGAAAACATTGTTTAGGTGCCTTGCTTTTGATATTGTAAGTTCACACCTCATTTGCTACATTATATAGGTTGAACAGAAATTAATGTGATGTTTAATCTCACATCTATCAGTTAGTACTCCAGGATGATACTATTCCTTTCCATACAAATGAATGCTTTCAATGTGGCATATTCCATACTACTGGGGTAGTAATTGGGAATAATTGGTCAAGAGATCCTGGCTCTCACTGATTTCTTTCAGAGATAATGGAATAGGTTTTCACTGGTGTCCTATGACATCTACCTTGTGGTAGGAGAGTAAGGTCTTGCTCCTATGTCTGAAGCTGCTGGTTTCTGTAAACCAGGTGGCTTAGCTAGCTCAGGGATCTGATTAGAAGTTCAGTGATGTTTCTGAGTATTCATATGAACCACTTAATTCTTAATTCTCACAGATTTTTTTTTTTCATTGAATGCCATCTAGGTGTTCTCTGCCATCTAGTCACCTAGAACCCATTTGCCATTTGCAGCAGTCCACTCTTCAAAGAGCCCAAAGTTCCCCTGTGATCAAGACTCTAATTCTTCTCTCATCACTGAATTAACAGATCTCAGCTCTGTCAAATTTGCAGACTTGCCCATTTCTTCTCTGTTCAAGGCACACAGCTGCCGTTTTCTACACTCGAGCTATGCAGTTCCATCAGTAAAGCAGACTGGCACTCTGTCTCTGCTATGAAAGAATCACAGAGCTCGGGCTGCCGAGCAGGATGGGGAAGGGGGAGTTCCTTGGGGCTCTGTGTTGGGGACACTTTTGGTCAGCTCTCAGACATAAGGTAGCAAATGCTTTTCAAATGATCTATGATGGACACCAGCCTCCATTTTCAAGTCCAAAGTGCAGGAGGTCTTTGTCAGGTAGCTGTGTTTTGGTTTCTTTCACAGCTTTCAAATCTGTGTAGGTTCTGGAGGCAAATACTCTAGTGTAGTCTGAACAACTGGATTATCAAACCTTTCCAGGGTTTCCTGTGTCCCTGCCTTTTAATACTAGTTTCTTCTTGGAACTCAATTTAACATTTATTTTTTATGACATTGTGATAATGTGTAATCATATTCTTTTAGGAGTAATGAAATTTTTTCCAAAACTCAAAGAGCCACGTTATCTCTGAACTCCGAGTTTGTTAGAAAGATCTGGAGAGCCAAAGACATTTCTTGGACTTTGAGAAATGTCTCTAGGTGCTTGAAGAATTTGTTAGATTGAACTGGACCCAAGTTTTGGCTTGTGCTTATGATTCTTGACTCTTTTTCTTCTGAGGAGGCAATTAACATTGCAGCACCAGTGCAGTGCACTAACTTGTTCCTAATATATTCTAAGTCTTCTAGACTAATCCAGAAGATTATAGTAATATACCAGAAAATTAACAGTATTGCTGTGGTAGTATAGTAAATTTACAATGATTTGCATTTTATGAAAATACTAACCATATCACTGAAATACACACTGAATTGGGATTGAAAGACAAGGCAGAAAGGCATACCAAACCTGACCCCTTGGCCTATTGTATTTCTTATATAGTATTGATCATCTTAGGTATAGCTGAACCAGAGGAACCCACCTTGATGGTAAACATCTTGCTATTTGCTCTCAGTATCCAACTGCCTTATGTAGTAGCTGGAAAAATAGTTAAGAAACAAAATTTCCACCTTTGTCTTTTCCTTAGTTAGAATAGTGATCTACTTTGCCTGCTTGGAATTTTGTGTTCATTAATGTTTGCAGTAGAGTGGGTTTAAGAGTTCCAACATTTCTTGTTTAGCATGGCTGATTAGAGTTGAACAAGGAGTGGGCTCTGGCAATATGCCTTATGGAGAAGTCAAAGACAATGTGATTTATGTTTTCAACTATACGACTTAGCATCATAAATGCTGTGTTTTAGTAAATAAGCATATCTACTTTATTTTCAGATAGTTAAATTGCTTATATTTTATTTTCTAAGGATTTATTCTCCATAAACAAGTTGGACAGTCTTTTTACATTAAGCAATCTTAAGCCCATCAAATATATCCTGCTATGGCAGTATAACACAGACAAAAACTTTTCTTACTATGTTAGTTAGTTTTCCAAGATGTTTGTTATGATCTGGTTTATAAGATTTGACTAATTTCTTTCTTTTCAGGACATCCTCAATGCAAAAGAAATCAAACAAATTGTTCTTCTGAATGCCAGTCAACTTTCTGTTATGATGAAAAAATAACTAAGGCAATCACCTTAATAGTTGATATCCCCCTTTCTGGCACATTCCTGAGGGTATCCTTTCCACCCAGGAGATCCACCTCCTAAAAGTTCCACCAGTTCCCAGCAGTGCTGTAGGATGGACACATGTTCTTCAATACATGATGTACTAAGGACATCCCAGATCCGAATTTATGCTGGCTCTTTATTTCAGGAAGACTTTTGAATTTTTGCCAATATATTACTGGACTACATTCTTAACAGTGATGTTTTCTGAGTCAAGGGGAAATATAGATACAGTTTTGCTAGAGAGTACAACATTATTTTTTGTAAGTGAATTTATATTTCCCTCTTGTACAATTGTTCTTCTACCAAAGCTTCTCCAATAAGACTCTTGCTACTCCATGGTGAGAAGTTGTATATTGTGTAATTTTCATTTACTTTATTATAAACTATTCAGATATCATAGCGCTTATACAGTGAAAGAATTTGACAATATTGATTATTCCCTTCAAAAAGCATTTATCTCATTTGTATCTGGAGCATGAGTTTCTCAGTCTTCTTTATAATTCTTTTAGCTTAGAATAGAATTTTCACCTTTATAATACTGAAAGAAAAAGTTAACCAGAAATTCTACACCAATGAAACTATTCTTTAAAAATTAAAATGACTTTTCATACAAGAGAAGAAATTCTGGAAGAATTCCAGTGAGAAAGTCTGTACTATATTAAATATTAAAGGAAGTTATGGAGGCAAAAGAAAATGATATCCAATGAAAAAACATGAATTCAATAAAATGAAGAATGCCAGGAATAGTAAATATGTGACATATGTGAAAATAATTTTTCCATTTTAAGTTTTATATAATATAATTGACTATATCCAACAAAATTAAAAGTATGTAAGTACAAGAGAAAACATATGTTCTATTAATATGATGTAGTGTGGATTCAAAGGGTAGAAATTTAAAAAAAATTATCCTTTGCAGTACATAGTAGTCATAAAGTGGAAGAAAATATGTCCAGTACACATATTTGTCTAAGATACATATCCTGGGTATTTATAGAGAAAAAGACTCAAAGTTCCACTGTAAACAAACAAAAAAATAGCCAAAATATGTGGACATTTCAAAAGGAAAATATATGAATGTCCACTAGGCACAAGGAGAGATGCTCAGAATGATTGATCAACCAAGAAAGGCACAGTAAAGTCTCTTTGAGAAAAGTAAAATTCCATTGACTTCTGGCTTATATGAATTCAAGTTAAAGAAACTCTATTTGTAGTTTTAAAAATGTCCTTGTAATACGTCTTCTTACTCTACCTAGGATGTTTCAAAGTTTGAAGAGTCTCATTAGTGCAGAATACTGATGGAATTGTCTTCTGATCTTCCGTCTACCTTAGTTACCATTATAATTTGGTAATGCAAACACAGATGTTTCCCAAGTTCAATACTACAGTATTTTTTTATCCAAGCTTAGACACAGAAGTCTTTAATGCTTCCTGTGTTCAGCCTCCTTGTTTCCAGTCAGATGCTTCATTTACTGTCAAGGCACTGCACAGGAGTGAGGTGTACACTCCGTACAAAATTCTGTGGCTCCTTAAGCTTCTGTCTGTAGTTTGCATTGAAAAAACTGCAAATTTTCCCCATTTCAGCAGAGTGACACTTAAATGATTCCGTGTCTTATTTTTGTTTATACACACACACACACACACACACACACACACACGAATACTGTTTGGATACTGGTTGGTTGGATACTGGTCTTCTGGAAACTTCTATCTTCAGCTCTATCACACATATAAGATCAGAACTGTGCACACAGCCTGACTATATTCTGATTAGTGAAAATAGAAATCACCATAATTTTCTTCCCTCCTATAAAATAGGCAAATGTAAATTAGTATTTCAGTAAAGTTATTGGCTCATGCAAGAAAGAGTGAATTAATGAAAGTCTTTTTCTTAGAACACGTCTATGTTATACTCAATTTTAGGTGTTCTGTTGCAGAAAAATCTCTTTCCAAGGATTCCATGGAACCTTTCTTATGAATGTCTTTCTTGCTACAGCTTCTAATAGGCATCTAACCTATTAGAAGTTTCCCTTCTTAGATTATGAGCTCTTTGGAGACAGGATTTGTGCCCAAATTCCTCTTGCCTCACTGCAGTAGAAGATAGCTGTTTTTGCGATCAGTAGGCCCTGGAAATACTTTCAGAGAAATAAAAGTAATTTAATTAATGAAACTTTTCCCAACATGAGTGTGCAATGTATAAAAATGCTATACTAGACACTGGGAGCTGAGTGCAGGAATTGCTAAAAATACTTCTTTTTTTGAGACAGAGTCTTGTTTTGTAGTTCAGGCTGGCCCTGAACTTACTCGCTATATAGCCCAGGCTAATCTTGAAGTTAGCAATCCTCCTGTCTCTGCCTCCTGAGTGCTGGGATTACAGGCATGAGCCACCACACCCAGCACTGTGGCTTGTGGTTATGAGTGCTGGGCATATAGGTGTGAGTCACTACACCCAGCATGTGGTATGTGGTTACTAGGGATCAAACTTGGGACCTTGTGCTTGCCAGGCAGATCCTTAGAAACACTGAGCTAAGTCCTTAGCCGTGAAAATATTTCTTTAAATTTATGCAAATATGAAAAAGATAATTTCTCATGATTTTTTCAAAAAAAATGAAAAAATCTTAAGTAAATATTATTTCTGTCAACCATGAATTGCCTTCTCAGAATTGGCTCTGTGATGCTTGTCTTGCCACCTTATTTTGATCGTTTATTTGTCACACAGAACTGTTGCCATTATCAGAAAATGGATATAACCAAGGACAGTGAATACGATTATTAATCATAAGCTTCCTGAAACTCAATACCTCAACCTTGATAAAAGATATAAAAGCATAAATAAGATAGAAAATACATTTTTGTTTAAAGATGAAGGCAGTCCTGATTCTACCTTATTGCAGCATACTGTGAAGGCCCTGCAGGCTACTCTTTTCTACAAAGGCATTTAACTCATGTTTTGTCATTTTTCAATCAAGTAGGGAAGTGACTATTTGTTATACTTTTTTCTATCCTATGAAAATTCTGCTTATTTTTCACTATTTGGTTATGATAAAATTGGCACAGTAAGTGTACTATTAGACACTATAGAGAAATGAGACATTGGCTTTAAGGATAAATATTTCGAATCATTAGATACAGTTCTAGTATGAAAGGATTGCTTTTATATGGTTGTTGAGATGGAGTACTGTTTTTCAGGAGCACTTGTAAGAGCTTCTAAAAGTATTTTCATTTTAAAAGATGAGAAAGAATGCCGAATGCCAGAGGTCCTTTTGCTAGTGAATAGTTAGCAGAAGAATTTAGAGCTATCAAAGAATGTTCAGCACAAAATTTTGTCTTTCATGGTGGGGAAAGTAGGGAAGTTTGATATTCTGCAAAAAAAAAAAAATCATGTAAAGCCTAGCAATTTCAGTCAAAACTGGAGCATGTCTATTACTCTTGATTTTATTTATAACTGTGTAGAAAGAAAAACCAAGTATTTGGTATGCAATGGAAAATATTTTATGAAGGGGATCTAAAATATTCTAAACTTCTTTTGTACTTTGGTCTTGAAAGTACTTCAGAAATATTTTGCTTGTGAAAGGTCACCAATTAATTGTAAGTCGGCTTCAGAGAGTGAACAAGAGTGAGTAGGTGTTATCTTTCATAGGCAGTGTAGGAAAATGTTGGCAGTTTCCTTTTGCTTCGTCTTTAATTAGAAGGAGTAAAGTTTCTTTTCTTGAACAGGCACTTAATATTGCATAGATTGTTTGCAAATATGAAAATATGCCCATGTTCTCTGTGTTTCTACAAAAAAATTTAAATCATATTTCCATGTCCTTCCAACCCAGCCTTACTGGAAAACAGAAAAATCAACTGCTTTGAAATGACATGTTGTTTTTTGATCCTCTAGGTGCACCATATCAAACAAAACACAGACTGCTGTACCTTAGAAGTTTGTAATAGCTTATAAATTTATCTATTTTTAATTTTTATTATTATTATCTTTTTGTTTGTTTGTTTTTTTGAGACAGGGTTTTGCTTTGTAATTCAGGCTGGCCCTGAGCTCAGCCTCCAACTCACATCACAGCAATCCTCCTGCTCTGCCTTCCGAGTGCTGGGATTACAGGTGTGAGCCACCAAATCCGGCACTATGGTATGTAGTACTGATTGCTGCTGGGCGTGAGTCTCCCACACCCATACTGTATGTGGTTACCTGGGATAGAACCCAGGTCCTTGCACTTGCAAGACAGGCGCCAGAACCACTGAGCTAAATCCCCGGCCCTATTTTTATTATTTTTTATTGAGAGATGTTTTATTTTTATTTGTCCATATCCTTCTTTTGCTTTAAATTATGTTCTTTAGAGTTGCTTGCAAAAATCTTGAACTTTTCAGGTAAGATTTTCTAAGAAGTTAAAAAGAAAACCCAGGCACATATTAATATTGTTATTGTTTATTGTCCACTTAAAGACTTGAAAACAACTTAAACTAGTTCAGAAAACCACCATGCCTATTTAAAAGGTAAGCTATGATGAGGAACGAAGAGAGCTCTTTTAAATGTACTAATTTATTTTTAAAATTGGTCTCATTGGTATATTTTATATACACATTATTATCACAGTCAACACTGAGAATTTGTACCAGTACACAACACCACTTAATTCTCATTTTTCCCATTCCCCTGCCCCCCAAAACCCCAACCCCCTATATCATTGAACTTTGTTTCCTTTTTTTATATTTATTAAGCACTAGTATTTGTCAAGTACTTTATAGATATTTTCTGATTTAATTAATCCAAAACAACCTTACATGGTCAGTATTATCATTTTCCCCATTTCATATATGAGGAAACTAAAACTTGATCATAGAGCTGATAATGACTCCAGCCAAGAGAGTTGTATTGTTCTGTCCGCTCCTATGATTACTACTATTTAACATTCTCCTTTCTCTTTTGTCTGTAAAAAAGTAAATGGAATAATAACATCAGTGATGATGTAGATAGTCTGACTGAAATTCATTTTCTTCTTTGTGAAAATTTGTAAATATCAAAAATCTCTATCAGTAGTAAACACACCTCATAGCACCTAGGAAGGACCCACCCATTGTAACTGACTATAATGTGGGGTTGCATAGTTGGAAATGAATTGATGGGGACCAAGTTAGGTTCCTTCACAGCTGTTAACAGTCCTTTGGGACCCGACTCTGTCCTTGTCCGGCCTCTTGCTCATCAAATCTGGAGTCTGTTGGCTGCCATGGCCCCGCAGTCCTCAGTCAGACAGCCAGTTCTCTTTTGCTCAGTGCTCGTCAGGTCTGGCCACCAGGACATGGAGCTATTGGGGACAACAACTGCTTCTCCATTTTCTCAGGGGGAGTTGTGCTGTGATCCATCTTCCTCCTTCACCCTGTCCTTAGGTCACTCCCCTTTTCTCCCACCACAATCCCATATGTAGGAGGAAATAAAAACCACAGCCTTCCCCACTTTTGAAAGAGAGAAGAGAAACCTTTAGGGGTTATGGGTATTAGTTTTTCTCTTCTTAAACATTAAGAAATAAACACATGCGATTCTTTGAATAAAAATAATATATTTGAAATAACCATTGGACTAATGAATACATTCCCCTTCATAACCTTAACATATTCAGAAACATTGACATACTTAATTTATGTCTGTTACACATTATTAATGGATGCACTCAAATTTGAGAAAGGAAAAAGCTTTCAGTCTTAGAGAATATTTTTTCCCCATTTCTGCATGATCCACATTTGACTTCTAAAACATTAATTACATTTCCATTGAGGCAAACAGAAGTTATTAAAAGGGCAGTCAAATCTCCTGTATCAGGGATAAGCTAGTGGCCTTTGAGAATGCACAATTATGCTATGCACTGCATTTGACTTTTTTTAAATTAATATTTCAACCAGCTCTAACTGCAGAGTGAAGATTCTGCCTTCTTCTGTCTTTACCCCTTTCTGCCCCTCCAACCGACCCCCTATCTCAGGTCATAAAGTATTTTACTGTCTATTATTCTGAAAGTATTAAAAGTAACAATTACAGCGAGACAGTTTAGTTTCAGTGCTACATATTTGTACCTCCAAAATTTTTTAATTGTCTAATAGCCATATATTTCCCCATAGTTGATGAAGTAATAGAATTCTAAGTAGTCATCCAGCAAGTCATTCCAGATGTGTATTCTCAAGCAAACCCATCTCAATTTGTTGTAGTGTTGTCAAAGAATGGTATACATGTAGCTGAAGTCTCTGTGAAAACATGCAAATACATATGTGATTTTAAGTGACTTTGACAATATCCCCAGTGGAACACTACTAATTTACTAACCTAAAAAGATAATTAGTATATATTTAGAATTTAACATTTGATGTTGAACTGTCACCATCCATATTTCCTCAGATGGTAGTTGTAACCGTCTGATCATGGTGTTTTTTAAGGACTTTGTTTCTTACTGCTTTTTGCCACTAGATGGAAGAAGCAGGTTAACAAAATGATATTTTTGGTACTTCATTCAACTCTACCCAGAAACAACAATGAAACTCTTTAAAATAATGACATTCAGCAATCTTTTATTTACCATTTTTATTGCATTATTTTTTCTTATGCAGATTGGATCTAAGAAAGGTATTTTTGCAAAAATTAATTTTCTTTATATTTTCAAGCATTGCAAATTTTAAAAGCAGCAAAAAAGAAAACAGTTGTCAGCTGGTATGTAAGAGAAAATAATTCTATAAAGCTCTTGGTGGCAGATATGCCAAAAAGTAATTCTTACCATGTGTTACTGTCCAAGGAATCCACATCCATGTAGATATGAACCACACTGATGCAGTCGTTCCATCGTGACATACATGTGGACACTAGGTATACTGAAGATGTTAACTGAGGTGCTCTGAAACACATGAGACATAACTCTAGTACAGCTCCTGCTTCCAAGACGTTTTATTTTTGCAAAGCAAGAAGAGTTAAGCATAGAGCGAGCCAAATGCCTTCATACCTGATTTTAGAATAAGAGAGAAATGCATAAACACTGGAAGTACAGGTACTTGCAGTACTCAATATTTTGAGTGTATATGGTGTGCAGAGAGGGTGACTTAAGTACTATTTCTGTTTGAAACTAACAGGGATAACTTCATGAAGAATTGGAATTAAGGTGGATCCTTGAAACACAGGAGCAGGGAGTGGCATTCCAGTGTCCCAGGCAGAAAGAGCCAGAGCACAAGCACAGAAAATGACAATTAAAAACTGTTCAAAGATGAACAAAAAGTACATGTTTAAAAGCCATTGAAAGTCTGCATAGGAAGCACGTTGTTATTTTTTATACAGATGGTAATAGAACTATCCCAAGCTAATACACCATACAGAGGAGAGGGAAAGGCACTTTGAACAGTGAAGCTTCATTTTGGAAGAGAAGATCCTCCCAAATCGAATAACTAGGCAGTGTGTGTTCTAGCATCCATCTGGTGATAGTGTTCTGTCAGATGTGGGCTTATTGTATGTGTGGGTCTGAAAATGGATGGGCAGGTTCTGGAGGGAATTATAAGTCCTGATTTACAAAGACTGTCGCATGGGGTCTCAATTCTCCCTCAGGACTCTCTGCCTGTTAGAAAGAAGAGTAAAATGTAATTTAACTCCGAGCAACCAGTATTTAACCTTTAAGACAACACCTTGTACCCACTACCTTCTTCCTTTGTAGTGTATTCACATGTATGATCAAAATTCTATTCCAGCCAATGAAAAGAATGAACTTGAACTCTGATATTATGAATGGCTATAAAATTATCCAGCTTTTAAATCCAACTACAGAATTTGATTTTATGACCTCCTGTGGAACTGTAGCTACAAGTTAACTAAAGGTTATGAAGTAGTATTTCCTTTTTATAGTTCTGAATTCACTGCCTTGTAATTTCAGAGATCACCTTGCTCAATAGTGGAATAAGGTTTATAGTATTATAATTTTGTATAGCTCAATGAAGATCTTATGAGTTTTTCTTCAGATTTATATATCCCCTGTAATATTGCATGTATATAGTTTATCATGATTTTAATTGCTAGAAATATATCTATATATCTATATCTATAAATACAATGCTTATGTAATCTTTTAATTAAAAATTCTTTTGACACTTTGTAATAATTTTAGGGCTCACTTTCTGTGATTTATGCTTTGCTTACAAGTAAGATGAAGATAAAATTAAATATTATTTTACATTTCATAAGTAAAAATTGGATGTATGAAGTCCTATTTAAATGTAACACATGTGTGACCTTACATGAAAATACTAGAATAGCAGGAAATATACTGTATATGCTTATAAATGTATAAATTTTTTGTTTTGTTTTGTTTTTTGAGACAGGTTCTCACTTTTCCATTTCAGGCTGGCCCTGAGCTCAGCTCAAACTCACATCACAGCAATCCTCCTGCCTCTGCCTCCCAAGTGCTGGGATTACAGGCGTGAGCCACCAAATCCGGCACTGTGGTATGTGGTGCTGATTGCTGCTGGGTGTGAGTCTCCACGCCCAGTATTGTATGTGGTTCCTGGGGAGTTGAACCCAGGCCCTTGTACTTACAAGACAGGTACCTGAACCACTAAGCTAAATCCTCGGCCTATAAATATATATATATATTTTTTGAGACAGTGTCTTGCTTTGTAGTTCAGACTAGCTCCGAATTTACTATGTAGCCCTGGCCAGCCTCAGACTCACAGCAACCCTCCTGTCTGTGCCTCCTAAGTACTGGGATTACAGATGTGAGCCAACATGCCTGGCACTGTGGTATGTGGTTACCAGGGATTGAACTCGGGACTTTGCACTTACTAGGCAGATGCCTGAACTGCTGAGCTAAATCCTTGGCCTATGCTTATAAATATGTTAATAAATTAATACATTAAGATCATGAACAACCTCACTTTTTATCTTTCAAAGCAATTTTATTAGCTATATGTGTCTATTTTCATGAATTCAAAAAACAATCCTAGTGATTTTTTTTTTTTCTTTTTAGAAACAGGGCCTTGCTTTGTAGTTCAGACAGGCTCTGAACGCACTATGTAGCTCAGGTGAGCCTTGAACTCAGAGCAATCCTCCTGCCTCTGTCTCCTGAGTGCTAGGATTACAGGTGAGAGCCATCATGCCCAGCCCTAGTCATTTTAATATACATGTAAAATGATATTAGCCATGTTTAGATCTCATTAAAATTAATATTGTTAGTTTGCTATCCCTTCATTACTTCATAAACAAGCTGATTCTCCTATAAGAAGAATGATAACAGGTTAATTTCAAGACTGTTTTGTCATCTACAACTAAAATCTTTGAAAAAGAATCATAACTTGTACTAGGATTAAATATGAAAGAAAGAACTTCAAATCCATTTGTCAGAAAAGGAGAAAAACTGGCTACAGAAGCCTATAGGAATTATCGATTCTTTTTAAAGGCCACACAGAGCCAATGTGGAAAATAGAGGCAATTATTTGAAATAAGTTGAGCAAAAATGTAAAACTCTATAATTGAAGAAATGATATAGTTTGAGCTTTCATCTAGTTTTGCACAGTGTATTTACATTGATTCTATTGACCCAAGATAATCATACAAGTCTCTGTAAGTCTTATAAAATGCAGGTGGACGATCTAGAATTTCAGCCTCTCACTTTGGTACAACTCAGCCAGAACTTTAATTTAATGTAGTTTCCTGTTATTATTATTTGAAATAGTTGATTTTCCTATAGGGAGTTAAAAAAAAGAAATAAATTAAGAAGAAAAGTTTACACAACTAAACAAAACATACCAATTAAAAGAATATTATCTTTTTTATTGAATAGTACTCTTTTTTGAGTTTTAGAAGTTTATTTCTTCCTGTTCAGGGAAATTCAATTTTGTCTTTTGGAAATCATAGCATTTTTGGTCAAAAAAGCCTTCTGTCCCACTCTAGGTAGTACAACATTCATCTATAGAAACCTGGTTTCAACAGCAGCAACAATCCACCAAAGTCAAGTCACCAGATCAAATTCTGTCTTATGCTGTACTATTATCAAAAGGGAATTCTACAAATTTAATAGCAAGCAAACTTTAAGTAGTTGATAATTTTATAAGCATGAAGCTATTTGAGAAAGGGATCGAGATAATAATTCTGCCAGTGGTTAAACATCAGTGTGTCGAAGATTGAATATGTTGTGTATTTTACTCTTGTCTTTGCACATAAACTTTATACATATGAAGGGCTTTATACAACAGGAAGCCCATGTAAGAACTTTCATTCTAGATATTTGAATAGCAAATGAAAGAAACATGCTATTTTTATTCATTTTATTATATTCAATGAATTTTTAGTTGACATTTCTGAACTATGTAGCAAAACAACTTAAATTTCCTACTAAACTTAATGTTATTTTTGTCAGTGTATTTTTAATAAAGGTGACAGGTTTTTTTTTGAAATCTGCAAGCTGCAACACCTTTGTAAAGGAACACTTTTGACTTCATGGGGATATTAGAAAGAACATAATCTGTTTGGAAAGAAAGCAAAAGAATAATTCACTATAATACTTTAAAAACTATTCTACCTTTTTTTTTTTTCTAGGTAAAAGTATCTTAGAGATAGACACAGTTTTAGAATGTTCAGGAGCAGAAGAGAAATCATGCAATGAATACGTGGCATTTTAAACTTTTGTGCATGTAAATTTCTTGTGCTTTTATAATGAGATAATTTTCTAAGTGGTGGTTTAAACCTATAGCACTCCCTGCTTACAGCAATTTATTCTTGGCTCCATATTTTGCTTTTCTTCTCCTTCAGTCAGAATCATTTTGCTTAATTTTCTTTGCATAATGAGAAATGAATAATTGAGAAGGCATGAGTATATCTAACACTGGGAGATTCAAGAAGTATTGTGTTACAGAGACAGAATAAAGAGTCTCATTGAATTGACATCAATTTTGTTCTTTCAGCTCCTTCTCTCTAGTAGACATGACATAAGAACCATTTGAAATAAAGACCATAACTGAAAACAAAAGCTTACCAATATAGTTAGGGGATGTGAAGATAGACAAATAAGTTTTAAATAACACTTCAAGCTTCTTATAGTATTTCTGTTCTTTTATTCGTGCTTCAGAATGATTTTTCTAAAACATGAACCACAGAAGCAAATTCCCTGCTTAAAGCCCTTCAGGGTTCTGCTCGGCTTGAGCAGCAGCTCTGCTGTTGGCCTCATCGCTGGTGTCCCTGATTTAATGTCACTTCACAGAACTCCATCTCTGCACGGCTCTGTCCTGTCTCCCTTCTGTTCTCACACTGCTCTCGGCTTTTGCTCCTGCTCTTTCCTCTAGTTATACTCTATATATAGTTTTCCTATACTTCTTTCCTTTCCTGTTGTCTTCTTGCACATCTTTAGAAGACTTTGCTGGACTTGCTGTTCTTTCTGTAACAACTGTTGGAACTAGGGAGTTGGTGCTGTCTATACTTGCCTTTTGTCATTTATCAGTCTCTTCTCAGGTGTTGGCTACACCTCTGTTTTCTACTACATTATGAGTCACTGGAAGACAAAGAATGTGTCTCGTTTTTGTCATTCCATTAGGAAGTACAGAAAAAGCCTTGTTATACAATAAATGATTATCTAACTAATAATTAGCCTTTATAAAACATTTAATATATACCTAGGTAATACCAATATTCTAATATATTTTGGAGAAATGCATAGAAATCATCAACAAATATGGAATGTGAGACTCAAATGCTGGTGATTTATATCATCTTTACTCTTCTGAACGTTCAAAATCAAGGTAGGCAAAATAATTATACACATGATATAGTAGTTCTAGAAGTCCTAGAGACAACATAGGAGACAGTTTTTGACTACTCTAACTTAGATTTTCTCTGTGTTCCTCTTGTATTTTACATTACCTGGTTCTTTTTTTTTTTTTTTAGACAGGGTCTCGCTTTGTGATTCAGGCTGGCCCTGTGCTCAGCCTCAAACTAACATCACAGCAATCCTCCTGCCTCTGCCTCCTGTGTGCTGGGATTACAGGCATGAGCCACCATGTCTAGCACTGTGGCATGTAGTACTGATTGCTGGTGGCTGTGAGTCATCACAGCCAGCATTATTGTATGTGGTTACCAGGGATCGAACCTGGGCCCTTGTGCTTGCAAAGCACGTGCCGGAACCACTAAGCTAAATCCTCAGCCCTATTGGTACATTTTTGATATACATAATAACAATCATCATAAGAAATTTGTACTTGTACAAGACATATCTTGCCTTTTCTTTTTTTTTTTTTTTTTAGGTTTTTTTTTTTTTTTTGAGACAGGGTCTCACTTTTTGTGGTTTAGGCTGGCCCTGAGCTCAGCCTCAAACTCACATCACAATCCTCCTGCCTCTGCCTCCCGAGTGCTGGGATTACAGGCGTGAGCCACCACGCCCGGCACTGTGGTATGTGGTACTGGTTGCTGCTGGGTGTGGGTCTCCACACCCAGTATTGTTATGTGGTTACCGGGGAATCGAACCTGGGCCCTTGC
>PVIR01011799.1:0-22922 GCA_004026965.1 Petromus typicus | reverse complement strand
TATCCCCGGCCCTTGCCTTTTCTTTTTTAAAAAAACATATTGGAATACTGTATAATGAGTTGTCACAAAAACCAGTTCTTCAAAATATTTTTGTACATATTTTTCTATGGGCAAAATTGTTATGCTACAATTAATATAATTCCTTAAAATATATGTAGTATTTATTTCTTGAGTATATTCATAAAACAATTTTATTTGAATGTAATTTATCAAGATAAACAGAGCAAAATACATTACTTTGCTTTGTCAAGACTTTTGCTCCTCTTTCATTCTGATGACTGAAATACAGAGTTACCCTAACATGGGACAGCATAACAACGAGAGAGAGGCCTGTGACTCTGTGCTTTTTCAGCCTGAGGCTCACAGCCTCCTGATCGAAGTCAGTGCTCCTTTCTTTGATGTCTGTCCACCAGCACCTTCAGGAGCACCAGGACGATGTTTTAATGGACTGCTGGAGTAGGAAGGTGAGAGGTTTTCTACTGAATGTCAGGCTGAGGAAAATGGAGAACATACCTTACAATAGATGGCAATACTTTCTTACTCTGTCTCTTTTCACTTTCCAAATATCTCATGCTATTCAACCCAAATATCTGAATATTCAGTAACAAAAACTTGGAGTGAAAAACAGCATGAGTTAGAATTGAGGTGTTGGAGTTTGACATATTTAAACAATCTATCTATATCCGATAGGCATTTAGGAAAGTTACCCAAGAAGAAGATTAATTAGCAATCCAAGTGAAAATGTTAGTCCATGTAATCAATATGGGTAATTGTTTTATTTCAGGGGTTGAGTGCTATTTGTAAAGCAAGCATCATTGAGTTTAAATTGACTGTTGTCTATGGTTCTAGGAATTACAAATTAAGACTGCACTCTAAATTTCACAGCAGTATTGTGATACTTATCTCTAAAAGATTAGCCATATCTTTTGAAAAAAAATTTTGTATCTGGGCATGTTATGTTTTTTTAATATATAGATTTCATTAAGTAAAATTTAGGGAAAATAGGGTGTTGTTTTCATGGAATCAAACTATTGGAACTCTACTAGTGAGCGATCCATACTTTAGTTCTTTTTAAAAAAATTCAAATCTTTATTGGTACATTATAGTTCTTTTAAACCAACCTGTGACTTCATGGAGACCTCTCAATTTCAAATAAAAACTTGCAAGGATATGCCAGTACTGTGGTAGAAGAAATTTCATTTAAGCTACTAAAATTTAGTTGATAGACATTTGTTTGAAATTTTTCTTGAAGCTATATGTAAAAAATATTTATGGACACAGAAGCCTGAAAACATTCTGTCTTTACTCTAAGACTTCTGTGTGTATGAGCTCTTCCTGCAGTGGTGGTGGGCCTGTGGCACTGGTTCCTCAGTGTGCACGCACAGCCTTTGTTGTCCGCATGCATACCAAGTTGCCCCAGCAGTCAACCATCATACAGTAGTTGTATCAGTCAGCTTTTCTATTGCTGGAACAAACTACTTGACACTTGCATTTTAAAGGAGGAGAAGCTTATTATTGGTCACAGTTTCAGAAGATTGCTTGGTTGGCTGGCTCCAAGCCAGGGGCATTATGAAGGGAGAATTTGGTAGAATGATCCTGTTAATCCATGTGGCCATGAAGCAGAGCAGGAGAAAAGCCTAAGAGAGGCTGGGACAAGACTCTAAAGTCAAACCTACACAGTCCACTCAGACACACCCAGGAGTGTCCTTTACTAATGTGTGTTTTCTAAAACAGTTTGCAAAAATATTAAATATAGAATTTTCACCTTACAAGGTGCTAACTGGACTTCCCTCCTTTGATGTGTCTTAGTCCCTTTCCTTGTTGCAAAGTCACTATACTTGACACCTACAACTAAAAGAAGGAAAAGCATATTTTGCCTTACTTTGTAGAGGCTTCAGTCCATAGTTAACTGGCTCTCATCCATAAGGCAAGTGGGGAAGAATCCTTGGAGGAAAGCAGCTTAACCCAGGGTGGACCAGAAGCAGGAAGGGAGGAGCGAGGAAGGGCAACACACCCTTGCAGGTCACTCTCCTGGTGACCCGCCTCACTTGACTACCTTCTTCAGTCAGCTACGCTGTCCTCATAATGCTGTCACCTTCTCAGAGCCTCACCAAAGGTGCATGATATGGAAAATATCCAGATATCAGCCAGGAGAGCCTATAACCTTTTACAAATGTTTTTTTTTTTAGTTTCCCTGGATTAAATTTATTAATATGATAGTAGTCTTTATTTGTAGCTTTTGAATCTATTTTCTGTTTTGATCAGCAAGTCTAAACAGTACTTCATGTTGGAATTCTGCCTGTAAGTTTTCTTTCAATGTTTAGTATATGTGCTGATGAAGCGAGCAGTGCATTTCTTTCAATGCATACTAAAATTCGTGTAATGCTTTTGGCTAGTTTTCTACACAGTTTTGAAAAATCATGAACTGTCAAAGATTGTATTTGGTTTACAAAATATGTATGAGCCCCATTCATATTTATTATAGAACTTCAAAACATTAAAGTAGAGAGACATTATGTTTCCTATAAATACAAAATTACACAAAAGATTGGGAGGGGTTTCGATGTTTTCCTAAGACTGACCACTTCCTGATTTAGGTTCATCACAGCTGCTGCCCTTTTGAGAAATTCATCCAATGGATCTTGAAATGAAAGAGAGCTTTAGGTGTAGTTATGATGAATTATTTTTTAAATGATACTTATGACCCTATTTCAAGTCTCTTAAATAAATCACACACATATAAATACACTTTCTTGTGCTATGTATACTGTGCCTTTGAGCTAATAAGCAAGCAAAATTTATAAGAAACCTTTCTAATGAAATGAATTGGGAATTCTAGATTCTTTGTTTTAACTTAAACATTTTAAAGTTTAAAGCAATTTATTTGTCTCTTTCTAGGACATGCTTGTGCAAAGTTTCTGTAAGACCCACACAAAGTCTACAAATATATGGACTTTTCTGGGTCCTCCTGATCTTCACATTTCCTCTGGGATTTGATGAGCAAACTGTGTTGGTTAAGAAGTGCATTTTATTAGTTTTTCCTCCCAAAAGTCACACAGTATGTGTACAATGTTAAACATTTAAAACATGATGAAAGGCACACAAAATAAAAATCATCTGTAACGTACCCAGATAAAGTCACTTCTTCACCATAGATTCATAACTCTGTGTCTCAATGGACATCCTAATGGCTCAATTGGCCAGTAGATTGTTCTTTAAAGCTTATGCTATATGACTTTGCAGTTTTGAAATTAAGTTTAATGCTTGCCTGATCCTGTGCTCACTTAAACACAAGAATGTTAGGATCGGGCTGGGGAGTTAGCTCAGTGGTGCTGGCGCCTGTCTTGCAAGTGCAAGGACCTAGATTCGAAATCCCTGGTAACCACATACCATACTGGGTGTGGAGACTCACACCCAGCAGCAACCAGTACCACATACCACAGTGCCGGGCGTGGTGGCTCACGTCTATAATCTCAGCACTTGGGAGGCAGAGGCAGGAGGATTGCTGTGATGTGAGTTTGAGGCTGAGCTCAGGGCCAGCCTGAACCGCAAAGCGAGACCCTGTCTCAAAAAACCTGAAAAAAAAAAAAGAAAAAAAAAAAAAAGAATGTTAGGATCATGGTGCAACATTCTTTCCAAGAATGCTATTATACTATAGAAAAACTAGATGCAATAGCAGTAGTCTCTTTCATGCTCAAGTCCCAACTCCTCTTCAGATAATTTGTTTGCCAGTACATGAATCTCTATTAGTGGGAGAATGACAAATAGCAAAGGGAATCACCATGCTGTTTTTGGCTTTGTCACTACTAACACTGCTGAATGCTTCATTAATTTGGATGTGTACAGATGAAGGTGTAAGCATCTATCAGGAATATCTGGCCCTCATTTCTTTAAATGAAATCAAGTGTAAAATGTTGAAGTAAGCCAGTCATGTGGTGTCTTACAGTTACTCATGCTGAGGAAATCTAGGGTCTGTTTATTGCACAGCTATTGTATCTAACAAAAATGAGAAGATACTAACATTAATGTAAAGCTTAATCTGTCTCAGTTCTGTCCTAAGCACTTTCCACATTTTGAATCTTTTTAATTCCGTTTATAGAAGAGGAAATGTGTATTTCTGTTAAGTAATTTGACCAAGGTATTATAGATAATAAATGAAAAAACCTAGTTTTTAATCCAGGCTGGCTTTACAGTAAATAAGCTTTATTTTTGTTGAATTAATTCATTTTTATAGTCTTAGGGTACTTTATGGTTGTTTACATATGCTTTACTAATACTTAATATTTGTCAGTGTCGTATTTATATATAGTACAAAAAGGAATCTGTTTCATGATTTTAATACCCCTTTTATATTAGGTAAATGCCATCATTTTGGAACATATTAGAGCCAAGTATGAATTTGTATCTGATTGGCATAGAAATTTACAGTGATTTATTAGGTTATTTCTTGCTTCACCTCACTAATTTTTCAGTTTAAATATGCCCTTGTCCAACAGTGGTGAAGTAAGAATAAACAGAATACTTGTTTAGAAGAATAAATCATATATGGTAATTCTGATGAGTACAGTTTTATCCAACACCCAAATTCTGACTGTGTAGTCTCAAAAATGTTAATGTACTTCATATGTCACACTGCTCATCATCTGGGACTGCTTTAATATAAAATTCTTTGGTTATATTCATATTTCCAAAACGTAGGTTGCTCAGTTTTGGTCTTTCAATGTATAGTTTGTCCAATAACAATAATTTGTCAATTAACATATAGTGTTTATCCATGAGATACAGTATTGTAATTCAATATAGAGTACATAGTTTATAATGATCATATAGGAAGAATTTGCATTTCCATCTCCCTAACTATACTTGGTACTCATTATTCATACTCTCTACCTTCCTTCCCCCTATCCAGCTCTAGTGATTTCTATTCTACTTTCTATTTCCATATGACAGATGGGTAAGAACGTGGAGTAATTGTCTTTATGTGCCTGGTTTATTCATTTAACATGATGTCCTCTGATTTAATCCATATGGTCACAAGTGACCAGATTTTATCTTCTTTTATGACAGAATAATATTCATCATTGTATTAAAAAATTTATTCATCTGTCAATGACCAATGGATATTCTGGTTGACTCCATATATTAGCTACTGTGAATACTGGAATAGTTTTGCAATAAACATGACCATACAGGTATCTCTTTAATGTAATGAATTTATTTCTTTTAAATATACAACCAATTTTGGGGCTCTCAATTACATAGAAGTTCTATTTTCAGTATTGTGAGGCTCTCCATATTGTTATAAAGTGTCTATAGAAGGGTGCTATTATCTTATATGTATCCTTTTTCATTTCTACTTATATTTTGGATCTTTTCTCTCTTTTCCTTTGGTAGCCTGAAGTTTTAAATTTTATTTTTCCAGAACCAGTTCTTCATTCAATGATATTTTGGGATGTTTTCAGTGTCTAATTTGTTTTTGTAATTTTTATTATTTCTTCTATTAATTTTGTTTTGGGTTTGTTCTTGCTTTTCTAGTTCTTTGAGTTGTATTAGCAGGTTGTTTATTTGAATTTATTCTATTTGTCTATGATCAATTTACTGCAATAAGTTTTCTTCTTTTCATGTTAGTAATGCTAACATGTTTTTATTTTCCTTTATTTCAATACATTTTAAAACTTCATTTTGATTTCTTCTTTTGTCCCTTGGTAATTCGAAGGCATGCCATTTAGTTTCCATGTATTTTTATAATTTCTAAAGATCTTTGATTGTGATTTCTAATTTTATTCTGTTATGTTTAGTGAAGACACATGCTATAATTCAATTTTTCTAAACTTGTGAAACTTAATTTTTGACCTAACGTATGGTCTATCTTAGAGCATATTTCACATGCTGTTAAGAACGTGTATTTTTAAGCTATTGGATGAGCAAATGACTGTTAGGTCTGTTTGATTTATAGTATGTAGCTGTACTCCTGTGTTTCTTAGTTGATCTCTTTGATCGCAGGATCTACTAATGAAAATGTAGTGTAGAGTACATGCTTTTTAACACTCATTCTATACTATCATAATCGATAGCTTATTAATTTGACTTAATCATTTATTAACTTAATAAGTTAATTCATATTTCTAAGAAAATTTATTCAGATATATTAATTGTTTTGCAATTTCATTTTTATTAATTGTACAGAAATTCACATCTCAAAGAGTAGGGTTTTTTTTTGAGACAGGGTCTCGCTTTGTAGTTCAGGCTGGCCCTGAGCTCAGTCTCAAACTCACATCACAGCAATCCTCCTGCCTCTGCCTCCCGAGTGCTGGAATTATAGGCGTGAGCCACCATGCCTGGCACTGTGGTATGTGGTACTGATTGCTGCTGGATGGGAGTTTCCATGCCCAGTATGTTTTGTGGTTACTGGGGATTGAACGCGGGCCTTTGCGCTTTCAAGACAGGCACCAGAACCACTGAGCTAAATCCCCAGCCCTCAAAGAATAGTTTTTTTTTTTTTAGGTTTTTGGAGACAGGGTCTCGCTTTGTGGTTCAGGCTGGCCCTGAGCTCAGCCTCAAACTCACATCACAATCCTCCTGCCTCTGCCTCCCGAGTGCTGGGATTCCAGGCGTGAGCCACCACGCCCGGCACTGTGGTATGTGGTACTGGCTGCTGCTGGGTGTGGGTCTCCACGCCCAGTATTGTTATGTGGTTACCGGGGAATCGAACCCGGGTCCTTGCGCTTGCGAGACAGGCGCCAGAACCACTGAGCTAACTCCCTGGCCCTCAAAGAATAGTTTTAAGGAGTAAATATATGTTTTGCATTTTTACTCAAAAATGTTTAGAACCTTAAAAATAGAAAACAAAAAATAATGCTCATAGTTTAAAATACTAAATATTCATAAGACTTGAAATATTTTGATATATGTTTCTAATGTACTATTACTAGATATTTTGTGATTAAGTAAAATCTAAACTGTCTTGTGTTCATTGTAACTGATTTGTTATCAATAAAAAAAGTATAGCTCAAGGAAATTTGAGCAGAAACAGAATTGTTACCTCAATTTACTAACAACATAGGAGTTGACTCATTGGCCTGCTTCACACTAGGTTTAACCCAAAGACTAGACTTCTTTCCATGCATAGTTGTTTTCTGCTCCATTACCTCCACATGTACACATACTCTAGCTCCATTCACTTCTACTTCTTTTCCACATGTGTTTATCTGTTTTAATTTACTCCTAACTACCTTAGAGGAAATATTTCTTCTACCTACTTCAATATGTAGGGAAGAAAAAACTAGGATGCTAGAACTTGTAGCTCAGCCAGAATCACTGCTGGAAGGAAGAGGAGCAGTGTTGCAAGAAGGGGGTAAGAATTGTTACAAAAAGGCAGAAATATATGCTATCAGGGAAGTGGTTGATGTCCATTATGCCTCATTACATCAAGTACATTCATTATAAAATTCTTTTTTTATTCATTAAGTTTATTAATACATTTTAATCATCACATTCATCATTGGGAATTTGTACCTGTACATGATATATCTTGGTTCTTGTTTAACATAAAGCTTGTGGATTTTTCAAATTCTTCATCTTGTTTTCTTTTCCATCTGGAACCCTGGCACTTGGCAATTTTTTCCTCAAGCACCAAATAGAAAAATAATTAAATGAACACAAAGTAATTTTAGCATAGATCTGGAACACTAAAATGTGTTGTTGGGAGATAAGATTGAAATTATTGGCATTTTAATTTCTTCTGTTAAAAACATTTGTGGTCTTTTCTCTGGTATGAGAAAATAAAGACGTAAATGAGTCCTAGCATTGTATGTTATATATTGTGCAATAGAAAATGCTCAATGTAAAATAAGGTGAAAGGGGACAATGTTGAGATTGTAACAAAAAAGTAAGGAAACAAATTTTATGTATATGGGGGGGTGGAAAGGTGGGTAGGGCTATGGGAAAAAATGGGAATTAAGTTGTGTCTTATACTGGTACAAATCCCCATTATGGAGTGCAATCATGATGTGTATAATGTACCAATAAAGGTTAAAAAAATAAAATTAAAAAAAACATTTGTGGTTTAGTTCTAGAGATTAATAAGAAAATCAACAGTATATAATTTTGAATTTACCAAGTTTTTATGTGTTAAGAATTCTCTGAGTGCCTAACAAGTTAAGCTTAATTTACTTACCATATTAATTATCAATTTGAAGATTTTTTTATTTAGATTATGTATAAAGATAGGAATTTTAATGTAAGTAGTTACTGTCTATATTACTTAGCTAACTTTTTCTTTCTAAGACAAGATCCTGTCAATAAATAGATTATCTTGATGTGATAGAAGTCTTGTTTTGTTTAACCCTAATAGAATATCCTTCCATGTAGCTTCTAATTCTTCAAGTAAATGTTTTTCAGACAGAACATGAAATCATTTTCTTGGAAGATTACTGTAAGTCTTCAACTTATGAGTGAATTCTATTCTTGAAAATTGTGAGTTGAATCTGTTCACAAATTTGACAAAGTGAGTCTTACATATCTTTGATGCAAATACACAATGCAAAGCATAAAAATACCAAATTCAAACACAAAATACTATATTAAATGTTTCCAGACATCTTGTGCTCTGCCCAAGTCCTGTACCACTCTACACTGTCACACTATGCAGGGAGAACCCAGCAGCACAACCATGACAGTGTCTGGCAGACATGTGAGCTACCTCTGTGATTTGTTTGCATCCACAGGTGTTCATAATGCAAGGTCTGTTCTTACTTGCAAAATTTCACAACTCAAATATTTGCAAATCAAGAATTTAATGGATACCTTGACTTTCATAACACTTATTTATAACCCCCCCCTTTTTTTTGAGCATCTTTTCTGTGATAAGCACTGGAAATATACCAAAGGAAAAAAGTGACAAAAAATCTTTTCATGAAAATTTCACTCAATCATTTTACACTACATACATTACATTATTAATGATTATATTGTTAGCATTATGTAATAAATACTATGTGATTGACCTTCAAGTAACATTTGTTGAATATTTACTACATACTGGACTTGGTTAAGCATTTATTCCATATTATTTTGTTCACTATTCACCTGTGAAGGAAGTTCTTACTATTAGTCTATTTTACCAATGGGGAAAACAGGTATAAGATACTGAGTAATAGGAAATAGCAGAATGGATTTCTCTCACTTGGAAAGCCACATTGTTGTTAACTATGGCCAGAGGATTCTAAAGTACAGAATAGAAACTCAAAAAAATTGGTGAGTAAAGGAATTTCTGAGTGCCATGCTTTAGAGATGATGTGAAGATGAGCATGACACAGTCTTTTACTTTATTTGCTTTAATTAAACTTATTAATAAACTGGAGAGAGTCATTAACTAACATGCTTGTAAAATGACAGGATCTAGGGCAGGCATAAATATCAGCATGGAAAAGTCAACAGACAGCCTGTTATAAATTAGGATTGTAAAATTACTTAATGATTATAACATGAATCAGTCATAGAGTTTAAATTGCTGCTATAAATAATAAATGAAAAGGGTTGTAAATTCTAATTAAACTAATCCTGAAGCCACAATACCTAATTTTATTTCTATACTCCAAATGTAGTTTTGACCCTCTAGATCCTCAAACATATTTTATATGAGTAACTTGGTTATTTTTGTTTTTAGGAAAATATGGATATGTGAAAGTTGATATTTTATAAAATTATCCCTTATTTCCCAATAATATGTTGCTTTGTGATAGACTGCTTAAATATAAAAGTTGCCTTTACTCTTTCATCTTTTCTCCTTTGCTCTTGTCCTGCCTCTCGTTTTCTTTTCCTCTTCTTAATTTTGTTTTTATTATGTAATAGAAAATTATAAAATAAAGATATTAGAAGAGCCTTTAAATATTTTTTATTTCAAAGTTTTCCTCAGTTCAGAAATCTCTGATCTTATTGGTGGTTTTGTTTCTCATGTATGTGATAAATTTGGCTGAAATCTGGTCAGTTTACATCTAGCTGCAAGGGAGGCTGGAATGTCACCTCTGGAGAAGACTAGAAGGGTGTAGGTTGCAGGGAAGAACAAACCTTTCAGTCAAAAGCAAGGTTGAGTGCAGAAAATAAGAAAGTAAGTGAGTAATAAACATGTTGTTCTGTTTTTTTGTGTGATAGTCAGGTATAGCCACAAGAGGAGGTTCAGGAGAGACTAGGTAAACAAAGCTTATTATATTCAGAGACCCTAACACAGGAGGCACAACATGCCCTGCAAGGCACAGAGGAAAGAACTAGCATTAATTAGAAGGCAAAAGAGAAAGTATTGGGGAGACTGTATGCCATGACTTTGATTGGAGTTTCTTCAAGAAAGACAGGGCAGGTTAAACAGTTTAGGATGATGTGATAGGATTGGCTAGCTTGAATAATTTAGTAGGGTCTAAGCTTTAAGGTTATTGTTTAGTTGACCGGTACCTGGGCCTGGAATTTTTATGGCAGATATCTTGCTTCCTGGGCTGTATAGACCTGATAGAGAAGATCTGACTGGGATGGTTAGTTTGCATATCAAAGACATCCTCCCAACTGAGCTCTTTGCTCTCTGTAAGAACTGGCTAACCCCTGCAGGGGCATTCTTTCTCCAGTCAGAAGGATATTTTAGGTGGCAAAACATCATAATATACAGGAGATAAAAATATAAGCCATGCACATATCATTGTAAGCGATTTAAAAAACTAGGTCAAATGGAAAGAGTGTCATTACTTTTTGCTCTTGTTATAAATGAAATGAGCATGGTAAATAATAAAGAAACAAGGAATCAAAATACTGCAATTTAACTTGCTTATTACAAATTTTCAACACTATTACTGTCGGTTTTTAATCTTGAAAACATTGTTAGTAGGAATCTCAAGTTTTTAGAGTCATTTTTACAATGTTCTTTAGCACTTTTAATGAGGCAGTTTAGTTTCTAAGCTTGTAAGCATGACATTGGGCAAGTGCGTAGCTCATGAAGCCTTTGGTTGAAATGCACATGGCTGTTGTGTGAAAGGCAGCAAAGTGATTGTAGTTTGGGTAGACGCTGGTACATTGTCATCCCTTATTATTATATATAGAAGAGCTAGGTAGAGATATTATAGGCATTCAGACAGTGGTACATCCTCAACAGACCCAGGACAAAGGTGAAACTTACCACAGCAGAGGTGCAGCGGCTGAAAAGCAGGCCTTAACATGAGAACAAGATGACCAGAACTATGTACTTCCTCAAAAAAAACCCCAAATACCCCAAAACAAAACAAAAAAACACTGAACCTGACAAAGTCTAGATAGACGGCAACCACACTAGTGGGTGACCAGAGACCTCTGGACCCATCATTTCCAATGAGAATCTTTGTTGTTTCCATTCACACTTGTTTTGTGACGCGCTTCCCAATTGGTCCACAGTTACCTAAGTGGTCATACTAGTAACCTTACTGGATGTTCATGACTGTGGCTCATGTTGTACCCATGTGTGTTTCACTCTATAAAACTCCTCTGAAAAGTGAGGTTTCCTGGACTACCCATTTGGACCCCCTTCTGCCCCCAGGAGTTTTCCTAACAATAAATATCATCCTACTTTTAGTCTTCATTGTTCCTGGGACTCATTTTTTGATTTCTGGGAACAAGAACTTAGCGTATCATACAGTTAACAGGTTGAGAGAATATTTCATATTTCATCTCCAATATTATTTCCTGTAACATTATCAATTTGTGAATGCATTATGGACAGTGTAGAGAACATTATTAGCATGAATCCAAAGAGCTCTTCCTGAAAATGATGTTCTTTCTCCAGATAATTAACTTCCTCTGTTAGCAGGAAAGTTTAACATTTAGATGAAATTTAGATTTATGGGCAATGTTCAGTGCCCCCTTAACAGCAGGGTTTTTAAAAAGTGAAAAATGTATATAATTTACACAAATAGAAGGTGAGACAAACGTATCTCCTATACATGTAAATATAAATTATTATGTAAATAAGTATTAAGCATGTAAATACACATCCTGTGTTCCTCCATCACTTTTCTTTAGTTTCAGTAAACTGAGTATCCTGCTGTTATCAGAGAACAAGCTACCAGAATATCATGGAGATTAGATTAAAAATAAAGATTGGATGACATTTTAATTTGAAAAGGCCTTAGCTATCTGCCTAACACCAGTGTACCATTGTGATTCTTTTTTGTGTAGTTGTGCATGGACAGTGCCTCTTCCCATTGCTTTGCAGTGGTGGAGCAAATATTCACTCAATTGACTTGATTGTTTTTGATTTTTTTTTTTTTTTTTGAGACAAGGTCTCGCTTTTGTAGTTTAGGCTGGCCTTGAGCTCAACAATCCTCCTGCCTCTGCCTCCTGAGTCCTGGGATTATAGGTGTGAACCACCGCCTGCCACTGTGGTATGTGGTTCTGATTGCTGATGGACATGAGTCTCCCTGCCCAGCATTTTGGTATGTGGTTACTGGGGACTGAACCTGGGCCCTTGCCCTTGCAAGACAGGCACTGGACCCACTGAGATAAATCCCTGGCCCTTGATTTTTTCTTTTAATCTTTATATTTTGAAATGCAGGTGTCAGTGATTTTAGAAATTTGAATACTTATATTCTGATTTTTTTTTTCCAAGAAAGAAAAAAAAAGAGGTTAGAGACTCCAAAGCATTGTGTGAGTGAAGTTAGCTTTTATGTTTTACTTTTCTTTTTTTTTAGCTTTTTGAGACAAGGTCTTGCTTTGTAGTTCATGCTGACCTGAACTCTCCAGGCTGGCCTTGAACTCATAGCAATCTTCCTGCCTCTGCCTCCCAAGTGCTGGGATTAGAAGCATGAGCCTCCATGCCTGGTTTATGTTTTTCTTTTTTGAATGGACCACTGGTTTGTATAGTTTAGGGATAAGTCCTTACTAAGACTTGCTGCTTTACATGTGCTTTTGTATATTAGATTTCACCATGATATTTACTCTTCCCAGAATAGTTTCTACTTAGTTCCCTAAAGCAAACAGCAAAAAATTATGCACACTTAGTTGGAAAGTCTTACATAAAGCCAGTATCATTTCAATAATGTAGAAAAAAGTTGTTTTTTAAAAGTGAAATATTTCACAATGACTGAAAGGAACAGAAACCAATGACATGTATCTCTTAGACCTAACCTTCACTACCAGACTTAATAGATAAAGTTTAAATCCTTATAGGCATACTCAGATTCCACGCTTCAATATCTTTCTCTTCCTTTCCTTTTTCTATTACCACTTTTTTCAGTTTTTTCTACTTTTTCTACCCTAAAGATAGTTTGTATCTGTTCATAGTATTTTCAAGTTTTTCAATGTGTGTATCCAGTATGAACTATTGACTTGTTAAAGTTCATGAAATGATATATTCTTCTTAATCAACTGAAAAGTGCCACTAGTCCAGATATTTTTGTAAATATGTAAGGCAGATAGTGTAGCTTCATGTATCTGCAGGGGATGTGTTCTCAGACTTCCAGGTATCCCCAAAGCCACAGGTTGTACCAAAGTACACACTATGCTTTTCCTATATATAACATATCTATGATACAAATGGTAAGATACTTGCAATAATTGATAATAGAACAATTACAACATCACCTTTTTCATGAAAATTATGTGAATGTGGTCTCTGTCTCTCTGAAAAACACCTTGTAGTGACTGCATCCCTATTTCTTGTGGTGATGTAAGCAGATAAGATGCTCACTTGGTGAGATGAAGTAGGTGAAGAATGTATCATAACATAGAACAGGCAGCTACATGCAGGGTCCTGAACACACTGTGATACTAACCAGTTGACTTGATAATCTACATGATACTAAGTGACTAAAGACCACAGATACATCAAATTGAAGGATAATTCATATTCCAGACGTAATAGAAAGAGAAGGTGCAAGAATTCATCATGCTACTCAAATGATATCAAAGTTAAAAATTATGAATTGTTTATTTCTGGAATTTAGTATTTAATGATTTGGACTGCAGTGAACTATAGGTAACCATCGATAACTAAAATTATTATTAAGAGGAGAGTAGATCTCTGTCTGTCTAATCTATCTATGGTGATTTTTTCTGTATGTATGTATGTATGGTGAAAGTAAATATATTTTTCAAAGCCAGTAGGTTTGCAGAAGGTTACGTATTTAAATTGCTATATTTTATTTCAATACGTGAATTCATATGTGTCTCAGATAATGGACAATTGAACTATTTTCATGGATTGTTTTTGAACAACTTCAGTTTTAAAATTATTTTTTAATTGTACATGGTTGACAATATTGCTTGCAGGAACCATGCTTAAGTGCAGCTAGCCTTTACCTCGCTGTTCCCCACTTTCGTCATTGTGACAGGTAACTATTTTAAAGAGTTTGGTTCTCTTCTCTGGTATTTATTTCCTTTCTTCTGAATAGTACACACACGGTGGTCTTTCCTAATTTGTCAAATTAAAGGTTATCCGCTGTCTTTCTGCTGTGGTGTTTGAAGACTTAGCTTCCTTCTTTTATCATCTTACTCCAAATCTAATCCTTTCAGGAAATTTACATGCCCAAATTTAGTCAAGTCATGTCATCCTCTGCTTTTGTAAGTACTATTCACTACTGAGGCAAGTACTATACTCAATACCATTTGATTTCTTTCTTGCATGACTTTTTCTTGAAAATTGTAATTGCCATAATTTTAGGTGCCTAGTTTTGAAAAATAAGGTTTTTTAAATTTTATTTTATGTTCTCATAGAGGTATTATAAACATTCTGTGATTTTTACATGTGCTCAAGCCTCATTTCTTCCATGCTGTTGTTGGTGTGTGGCTCATTGCTCTCAGTCCCCTTGTCTGCTTTGGTCCTCTCGTTGCCTGCTGTCCATCTGTGTTCACTCAGACTTCTCTTCACTCCCTTCTGTCCTCAACACCTTTTTGTTTCTTGATTTACTTCCATGCTTTTCTGAAGCACATTGTGCAGATGCTTCCTGAGCAAGACTTACAGTTGTCTAATTTTTGACTCTTCTATGCCTTAAAACATCAATTAAAATTGATAATCATCCTTCTCCAATTGTAAGGACATTGTTTCAGAATTTTCTAGTTTTTATTATTAATGAACTGTTCAATTCTTTTTTTGTGTGTGTGTTTCATAAATGTGGTCTTTTATTTTTGTCTTTCTGACTAATATGGACTTCCTTTCATTTGCATTACTGGATATTTCAGGAAACTTGTAGTCTGGAGACTCATGTTGTTTAGTTCTGGAAATTTTTCTTCCATTACATCTTTACTTATTTTTTTCTTTCTGTTTTAAAATTTTTCATAGCTGTGTATCAGATTATGTAGATTAATTTTCCTGCCTTCTCTATTTTTAATCCAATACATTATTTCCATATTTTCATAACTTTATACCACTTTCCATGAGACTTTTCTGGAATTCATTTCCCAAAATTCTTATGGTTAAGTTTTTAATTTTAATGACTTTGAAGTGTTATTATCTACTGCATAAGTATGCATTTTGAAAGATGATAACATCTAGTATTTTTCTCATGGTTATAGCACCTCTCTTCGTCAAAATATGAGAACTTTAAAAAAAATTTTAGCTTTTCTTCTACTTCTATTGTTCCCTTTTCTCTGGATTCTATTAATATGCTTACTCTTTTTCCTGTTATTTGGTAGAAGCTTTTTCAAATGCTCAAGTGATTGTTACCTATGTATTTTATATTCTAAGCTCTGACTGCATAAATTTTGTTTTTGTTGGAAGACTATCAGTAGTCTCTTTGTATTTGTGGCTGTCTTTAGAATGTTGTAGTACTTCCTTAGAAGAATTAGTTTTTTTAAATTTTTTTTATTTTTGAGACAGGATCTCACTTTGGAGTTCAGGCTGGCCCTGAGCTCAGCCTCAAACTCATCACAGCAATCCTCCTGTTTCTGCCTCCCGAGTGCTGGGATTACAGGCGTGAGCCACCATGTCCAGCACTGTGGTATGTGGTACTGGTTGCTGCTGGGCGTGAGTCTCCACGCCCAGTATTGTATGTGGTTACTGGGGATTGAACCCTGGTCCTTGTGCTTGCAAGACAGGCGCCGGAACCATTGAGCTAAATCCCCAGCCCCGAATTAAGTTATTTTAAGAGTGATCTCAAATCAGAAAACTAAAAGCAAGACAATAAACAGGGATAAAGAGTGTGAAGACTTATTTAATTCACTGCATTTCATCTTCTTCTTTTAACTCCCATACTTTCCCCATCTATAGTTATTCCCTGTCTAAGACTTTTTGGGTTAATTCTGTAAAAAACAGCTCTCTGTGCTCTTGGTGAGGCAATATACTCTTCTGGCTGCTTGGATTTATAAAGGAGATTTGAGGATCTAAATATTAAAGTTTAAAAAAAAAACTAATCTCCTGGGTACTGAGCTTTACCCTTGTCTTTCAAAGTGTCTGTTGTTCTTTTAAGACCTGAGTCATTCAGAGATTCTGAAGAGTAAATAGACTTGATTTTCATTGTTCTATCCCTATATATGCCCTTAAATTTCCAAATTTAAGTGGTGTTAGGCCAATGCATTACTTTTCCTCTGGTGTCTACTTTTTGAAAATTTACTGACATAAAACTGATATGGATAAAATAATGTGTATGTGGGGACAGGGATTTAGCTCAGTGCTTCCAGTGCCTGTCTTGCAAGTGGAAGGCCCTGGGTTTGATCCCTGGTAACCACATAGAACAATAATGGGTATGGAGACTCACACCCACCAGCAATCAGTGCCACATACCACAGTGCTGTAACCCTAGCACTGTACCACGCCTGTAACCCTAGCACTTGGGAGGCAGAGGAAGGAGGATTGTTGGAGTTCAAGGCTTACCTGGGCTATATAGTGAGTTTAGGGCAAGCCTGAACTACAAGTGAGACCCTGTCTCAAAAAAACAAAAATGTATGCAATATTTGAACTATGTGTCTAATTCTAATCTAATAAAAATAAGCAAGCATTTAAGTAAAGTTTTTGAATGAATCTCTGATAAAATGAAAAGAGAAAGAAAGCTTTTAGCACTGAAATGTTATCCAGAACAATCAGTTTAGAACTCAGGCCTTTGGTCTTAAAATTGTAGTTCAAATACTGAACCATCACTTACTGGCTTTGGATTTCTTTCAGCCCTGGATTTCTCTTGTAGAATGACAGTCACCTCAGTACAAGGCTTCTGGAGAGAGTGAATGAGTTAATGCATACCAATAAGTACATTAAGAGGCTAAGATTGTATTTAGATATATAAAATCTATTTTAAATCCATGCTTAATTAATACATTCCAAACAATTCACAGATTGGTGCTTCTTAAGCAAATCACAAAGGATCTGGTGAAAATGCAGATTTCAGTTCAGCAAATCCAGGATAGGACTTGATATTTTGTATTACTAATAAGCTGCCATCTTATTCTGATACCACTGGTCTGCAGACAACGTCTTGGGCAAAAAGGCCTTAGATTTACTTCAAAATTGCTTGAGTGAACTTTCATCAGTACTTGAATGGTGTAAACTGACAATATGAAGTGTTTAGTGAACATTTGTATTTCATAAGGCATCACTGCCAATTAAAATAAGATTCACATTGTTTTGACACCAGATGCAGATAGAGGCAAAAATAAAATTTTGAGTTTTTCTAAGAGCTTTTGCCAATTCTTGCCCTTCCTAACAAGGGGGTAGACACAGGAGTCCCTACAGGGCAGGAAGGGGTACAGTTACAACTGTGAAAATGAAGATGGCCAGGACTTTGATTCCCTTTGCTTTTCAGTCTTCTATAAATATATCCATAAAGTAGCCTTGCCTGTATATGAAGATTCATGTTAAAAATTAAATCTATACAAATCCCTAATGGTTTATGACATAGTTGCCGACTAATGATCAAAGGCCACCTGCTTATTACTGAACAAATTTGTTTTTTTGGAAAAGGTTTCCCTTGAATTAAATCAGCTTTTGTATCTAAAAGATAAAGTTATGTTTCAGTGGTTTCGCTGATCTTTAAGAAAAATAAGACATAGTAGAATGAATGGTATCTCTCTCTTTCTAACAAATACATACAATGTAAATTTTCTGTTTTAGGGTATCTTAGTCTAAAACTGTGCCAGGAAAGCAAGGATGAGAGGTTTGATAATTTTAGCTATATATCCTTGTGTTTCCTATGACCAACTGTTGCTTAACGTTTTTTGTGTACAACATTGGTTTCAGAAAATAAGAAAGTAAGAGAAAAACAGAAGTTGAGAATGTGTAAGTTGAGAAGTGCTGAAAGAAGTAGAAATGCAGGATTTGGGAGCTAACATACTGGCATGTCAATAGAAAGTGGAACAAACTTATTGAGGAATTCTCTTCCAATTGTGGAAACAAAATTCTCAGCCAGGATTAGCCACAGGAACACATCAGTGGAGTTTATAAATGATGTGACACTTTGTTAGGAGGTTTGTTTTATTTTTAAAGCTTTTGGAAAAGACATTACACAGAAGCAATTCAAGATGACTTTTTGAATTAGGATATATTTGTATGATTTAAATTATAAAATATTTCTAATAATAATATTCCAAAATGGTAAGTAGTATGAAAATTAATAAGGCCTAGGTAATGGACATCAAAAAGAAGGTGGAGATGAAAATGATTATTTTAAGAGAAATAGCAAAAAGTTAACTTTAATGCATATATAATGCACGTATAATGTTTAATCTCTTAAATAAATATTCTACAATATAGATTTCTATTGTGATAGAAATAGTTTAGTATATGCTGTACTTAGAATAAAGGCCACTAGACATATGTGACTTTTAAATACTTGATATGTTTCTATTTTAGCTGAGAAGTTTAATTTTAACTTTTATTTATTTTTAATTAATTCAGTTTTAAACTTAACCAATTACAGTTAGTGGCTGTTTTATTGCACAGTGCATTTCTAGAGAAAGTTTCACATAGACAGACACATTCTTTTAAATATAATTGTGTGTATCAATCTTTAAAATGTTTTAGAAGGTGTAGATGTAACTAACATTTCAATTGTGAAAAATAGAAAGAACAGAAAAATTGCAAAGGAAATATGATACAGAATAAATATATGCATTGCCTGAGAATTGCTCATTACAAAATCACGGTATTGATTTGGTATCATTAAGTACATAAAGCTGTACATATATTTTTCTCTATGTAGTATGATAAAAATTAACATTCACATTAAGGTGTACAACAAAGCTATACCACTACTTTAATGTCTTTATACGGTGCATATATTAATATTAGACAACATATTATAGTTGGTAAGAAAGAAGATATCTGTGCTAAAGTCATTCTAGACTATGAGAGTGTCATAGTATGAATGAAAAATAATGTATTTTTAAAGTGTGATGATATTTACATTTACTATTGCCATCAATAAAGATGAATTCATATTAGATTGGAGAGAGAAAAGAGTACAGAGAGAAAGACCCATTTAAACAATACTGTTGGAATTTCTTGGAAGACAGGGTACTAATTAATAAAAGTCTGCTATAAGGAGGGAAGAAGGAATGAAACAATTCTTGAGTTTTATTCTATATCTTGGTCAGCTTTCCTGACCAATTTTGCTAGACAAAAATCCCTGAAGCTTTTACAAGGAGAAGCTTAATTTGGCTAGTGCTTACAGAGGTTCCAGTCCATGATAGGCTGACTCCATGGCAGTAACATCATGGCAGAAGGGTGTGGTGGAACAAAGTCACTCAGATCACAGCAGCCAGGAAGGCAGTGAAGGAAAGCAAAGCGAGAGAAGGGGCCAGCGTCCAGATACAGACTCCAAGGTCACATGTCCATGACACAACCAGACCGGCTCAGAACTGTGCTTTGTGAATCCCACAGGCTGGTTTTAAACCCATCAAGCTGACAGTCTGGTTTCACTCTCACATTCTCTTAACATAAAACTAAGAAACAAGCAAACTAAACAAAACAGAACAAAGCATGGAGGTAGACTCCTCTGCAAGGAAAATGACGAACACCGGCATGAGATGAAAGAGGCAGATGAATTCTATCACTTATTTTGTGTGTGAGTTTTGGGCAAGGGATCTTTTCTGATGCTCAGTTTCTTTACCTATGAATTAGAGAATTGTCCTTCAAAGATTTTTGAAGGTGAGGAAATGATACAATGAGTATTAGGCAGTTAGTACAGTGTTTAATACATCAAATGAACCCTTACAAAGTAGTTAACATAAATATTGATCAAAATAGTCATAAATGAACAGAAATTGAACATTTCAAGTCCCACATGGCCTGTTTCAGAAGAGTGATGAATAGATAACATACAAAGTCTTATACAAAGAAGATATTAACCAAAGAAAGGTGAATGGAGGAATGGAAAAGTCCCAAAGAAAATGTATGAAATTCAGGAATTGAAAGTGATGAAGTTGTAGTAGAAGATGTGAACTTAAGTTATAATTTCATGTTTCTGGAAGATGGTTGAAATTAAGTAAAATCTGCTTTAAAAATTTAGGTTGTATGGAACTTTAGTGAGGCCTGAGTTGATCGGAAGTAGAAATGGAGAAATTATTTGGTTGCAGAATGTCCAAATGCGGGAGCTTACTGGCCTCCAGGCTCATGCCTGAAGAGCACCCTGGGACTGAGGTTAGCAGTGGGCAGCTCTGGAAATGGCGACTGTGCCACCAAATCTGTGCTGGGGTTGGAGCTTACTGGCCTCCAGGCCCATGTCAGAATAGCACCCAGGGACTGAGTTTAGGAGGTCAGAGTATGACTTTCTCCACATCAACTGCAGAAGCACATCCAGTTACATTGTATTGGTGACTAGGTGAACCTGTTGGAACATCAGGCCCTACCATTGTAGCTACACAGGGCCTACAGCCTACTGGTCTCCACGCTGACTGCACAAGTGAACCCAGAGACTCTGTATTGGTGGGCAGGCAGGCCCATTGGAACCTCAGGCAGCACCATTGTAGCAGTGCAGGAGCCAGAGCCTTCCTGCCTCTAAAGCACACAGGAGAAGGTGTTCTGAGTGTATTGATTGAGTGCCTCATATGGTGTGCCAGAACTAGGGGTTTTTCTTTAGGTCCCAACACAGACTGTAAAGAATAACCCACAAAACACTGCTATTTTAAGGTTCCTATTAGGAGGAAAGTGACTTGCAAAAAACAGAGCCAGAAAACAGGGCAGGTCAGAGATGAGGAAACACTCAAAGTCTCAGATACAAAGATCCTCACCTCCAGGTAATACAGGGGGCAGGGACATAGGGAAGTTTGAAGACCAGTCTCCAGGATCCTCGGAAATGGTAACCAAAGCAGATCTAGTAAAATGGAAATCAGAACTGATCTCTGAGATGAAAGAAGAGATATGGACAATGTCAACACAATGATTAATAAAGCTAAAGAGGAAATCATGGAGCTGATAGAATGCAAGATAGCAAAAGCACTGGAACCTTTTAAACACCTACAAGCAGAAGCCCACGAAATTAAGAAAGAAAATGAAAGCTTGCGCAATAGAATGAATATGGCATAAGACCGAATTTCAAACCTAGAAGACAAGATCTCAACCAACGAACTGGAAAGGCATAATCTATGGAAAAAAGCAAGCAATAATGAAAAGGCAATCCAACAGCTCCTAGATGATTCAAAGAAGAATAACATAAGATTGATTGGAGTCACTGAGGAAGCAGGAGACAATGCTAAAGACATCAAAAAGCTATTCACAGAGATAATGGCAGAAAACTTCATAGAAAAAGGCAAAGAATTGGACATACAAATATATGAAGCATACAGAACGCCACATGCCCGTGACATGAAAAAATCTACACCTAGGCATATAATCATAAAAGTCCCAGATACCCCCAAAAAGAATGAAATATTGAAAGCAGCCAGAGAAAAGAAAACAGTTACATTCCAAGGGAAGCCAGTCAGGATTACAGCGGACTTCTCAACTCAAACACTAAATGTAAGAAGAGCCTGGAGTGAAGTCTTCCAAGCCCCAAAGGAAAACAACTTCCAATCCATACTAATGTATCCTACAAAACTATCCTTCAAAATTGATGGGGAAATATGATACTTCCATGACAAAGAACACCTGAAAAACTTTACAAATATGAAACCTGTGCTCCAAAACATTTAAAAGAATATCTTGGAGAAAAATAAGGAAAGTTACAAATCCAGGAAAACTAACCGAGTCAACCCATGGGAACAAACAAGAAACTGACTGGAAAAGGGCAGAAGTACAATAACACAGCCAAGACCAGGAAAACATGGCAGCACTAAATTTACCTACATCAGTCATAACCATTAATGTCAATGGACTCAATGCGCCAATTAAGAGATACAGACTGGCAGAGTGGATCAAAAAGCAAGATCCTACAATCTGCTGCATACAAGAAACACACCTAATTCAGAAAGAAACCCATGGACTAAAAGTAAAGGGGTGGAAAACAATACTCCATGCGACTGGAAACAGCAAGAAAGCAGGAGTGGCGATTTTATTTACAGACAGAATAGACTTCAAGCCAAAACTGATAAAGAGAGATAAAGATGGACACCATCTTTTAGTTCAGGGAAATATCCAAGAGACAGAAATCACAATCTTAAATATCTATGCTCCAAATTCTAATGCACCCAGTTATATAAAACAAACATTAATGGACTTAAAAAAACAGATAAACTCCAATACAATAATAGTAGGTGACCTCAATACCCCACTGTCACAAAGAGACAGATCGACTGGACAAAAAAGTCACTAAGGAAATCCTTGAGCTCAACCAGACTCTTCAGCAAATGGACTTAATAGCTGCCTACAGAGTATTTCACCCCACAAAGTCAGAATTTACATTCTTCTCAGCTGCTCATGGATCATTCTCCAAAATAGACCATGTGCTCATTCATAGAACAGGTTTAAGCAAATATAAAGGGAATGAAGTTATCCCTTGTATACTGTCGGACCATAGTGCCCTGAAATTGGAGCTGAATAGCAAAGGAAA
>PVIR01011798.1:0-46260 GCA_004026965.1 Petromus typicus | reverse complement strand
TCCTCCTGCCTCTGCCTCCCGAGTGCTGGGATTACAGGCGTGAGCCACCACGCCCGGCACTGTGGTATGTGGTACTGGTTGCTGCTGGGTGTGGGTCTCCACACCCAGTATTGTTATGTGGTTACCGGGGAATCGAACCCGGGCCCTTGCGCTTGCAAGACAGGCGCCGGAACCACTGAGCTAACTCCCCGGCCCCATACTTTAACATTTTTTAATGGCCTTATTGATATATAATTCATATACCACACTAATTCATTCATTTGAAGTGTACAGTTTGATAGTTCTTAGTGTAATCATAGTATTTAAACAACCTACATCAAATTTTAGAACACTGTATCATTCCAGCAATAAAACCCACACCCTGTCCTCATCTCCCCTAACTAGGTCTCCTCTACTCTCAGCCATACACAGCCAAAAGTCTAATTTCCGTCCCTTTAGATTTACCTACTCAGAACATTTGATGCAAATGGAATTGTATAATATGTAGTATTTTCTGACTTCTCTTATTTAGCTTAACATCATTAAGGTTCATCTGGGTTATAATATGTATCAGTATTTTACTTTTACAACTAAATAATCTTAACAGTTTTGCTTATTCATTTTGTTTTTGTTTATGTATTCATTAGTTTTGTTTTGAGATAGGGTCTTGCTATGCAGTTCAGGCTAGCCTTGGACTCGCAGCAGTCCTCCTCCCTCAGCCTCCTGGATGCTGGGATTACAGGTGTGCACTACCATGCCTAGATGATATTTATTATTTTTATTACAACTACACTTAAGGATGTGGGATGGTATTGTGATTTTGATATACATTCTTTTGATGGAGAATGATGGCATGTTTATATACTTATTGATCATTTGAGAAAATACCTGTTCAATACAGTTGCCCCCCCTTTTTTTTTTAGGTTATTTTGCTTTTTACTGTTGAGTTATGAGAGTTCTTTATATATTCTCATATATCCCTTATCTTGTATATATGATATTCATGGATATTTTACATTTTATGTAGTCTTTTTTCCCTTCTTCTTGTCCTTCTCTATTCTTTCTCCTCTCCTAGTTCTCCTCCTCCCTCTCCTCCTTCCCACTCATCCTCTTCCCCTTTTTTCCCTCCTGAGAAAAGCTGCCCTTTTCCTCTGTTAGACCTTGTCATCTCCTAGACAGGGTGAAAGACACCAAACAAGAAGTTACACATATGCTGAGCATTTCAAAAGAACTGCAGCGGACAGAAGGTTTAGAATAGAAAGAGGCAGTATAACCTGGAACACACACCAAGACAATGACAGGTAGTCTGAATTCTGAAGGATAAATGTAGTAAAATATTTAGGCATAGCCCATATAGGAAAGTGAAGAATTAGGCCCACACTGTCAAAGCAGGTACTGATGATAAGTTTATAATTTTAGAATATGTATCTCTCACGTTTTCATTCTGAAAGCCTGAATATCTACAGTCAGCATTTCTTTCTATCTGTAAACATTATCTGGTTTTTGTTTGTTTGTTTTTACATAGAGTCTGACTTTGTAGTTCAGGCTGGCCCTGAACCCACTATGTAGCCCAGGCTGGCCTCAAACCCACAGCAGTCCTCCTGCCTCTGCCTCCCAAGTGCTGGGATTACAGGTGTGTGGCACCACCTCACCTAGTAGTTTAACGTTATCTTTTGGAGTGTTAGTGTCCTCTAGGGTCGTCAAAGCTAACAGCAGTCTCACTCTGTGAAATACTTCTCCATATTGCCAACTGGCTGCCGAGTTCCTCTGCAGAGAGCAACATTTTAATAAGGAGCAGTAAATGTGAACCATGGAGGAGAGGGAAAGGTCTGAGTAGAACCTCCAAATGCAGGGATTAGGACCACAGGCTGAAACCTTTGGGCCCCAATGGGGATTACAAAAAGGACCTTGGGGACTGGATCTGTGAAGCGTTTTTCCCAAAATGGCCTTGGCTGTGTGAGGCCAGCCCCATAGATTATCCTCACTTTTGGTTTGGGCAGTCCCCCAGAGTTAAATAACACAGATTAGTACATAAAAATAGCTGCATGTCTTTCTGGTTTACGATGTGGTAAAACCTGCTGTTCTAGAACCTGAATATTACTTTCAAGAGTTTATAACAAGGATCAAAGTTGTGAAAGTTCTAAGTGAGGGAGAAGGTGACAGTTTCAGTTGAAAGAGGCTGTTAAATGCAAATGCTAGACTCACTGGAGAAAATGAAACTAAGAAATAACATGCTCTTTAAAATGTAGATTCTGTTGAACCTCCCTCAGCCTTTAAATGATCATCAGATTGAGTTCTCCAGCCCATTTCTCCCTAGACCCTTCCTGACTCGGAGCCTCCCTCTCTGTCCCCTGCGCTGACACCTTCTCCTCCCCTTTTGTATCGGTGTCTCCAGGCATCCTCAGCTCGTCTGTCTTTAGTACTAGTACCTCTGGGTGATTTGTCACTTTCTGATTCAGAGAGAAGCAATTTAGAAAGAGGAGCAGTTCATTTTCAGCTCATGGTCTCAGTCCACGGTTACTTGGTTCTGATTTTCCAGGATCTGCAAGGAGGTAGGGCGTGAGGGCGGAAGCATATGATGGAGGAAAAGCGCCGTCCTGCCTGCAGCCAAGAAGCAGGAAAAAGAGGATGGGTAGGGTGCAGCCTGCCTTGGACCGACCTTCTCCACCCAGGGCCCACCTCTGTCGGCCTTTGAAGTGATCACCCACTAGACGGGCTAGTCCGTGGGGTCAGAGCCCTTATGGTCCTATCATCTTCCAGAGGCTCCACCTCTGCATTTTCACTACTGCCTTTGGGGCCAACCTTTTAATTAGCACATGAGCTTTGGGGGGACATTTTAGATCCAGACCCTAACAGTGAGGTATTCATTTTATGTTGCTGTAGTAACAGATCACTGCAAACAGAGTGGCATAGAACAATACAAATTTATTATCTTTTATCTCTCTTTCTTTTCTTTTTTTTTTTTTTTTTGAGACAGGGTCTCACTTTTGTGGTTCAGGCTGGCCCTGGGCTCAGCCTCCAACTCACATCACAGTAATCCTCCTGCCTCTGCCTCCCTAGTGCTGGGATTACAGGCATGAGCCACCACGCCCGGCACTGTGGTATGTGGTACTGGTTGCTGCTGGGCGAGAGTCTCCACGCCCAGTATGGTATGTGGTTACCGGGGATCGAACCCTGGTCCTTGCACTTGCAAGACAGTCGCTGGAACCACTGAGCTAACTCCCCGGGCGCTATTATCTTTTATCTCGACATGAATATCACTGTCAGAATCAAAGTCTATAGAGCCGAGTAGAGTCCCCCTTTTTCCCTCTCCTGTCCTCTGGAGGCAGCCTGCATTCCTTGGCTTGTAACCCCTTCATCTTCAAAGCCAGTAATGTTGCCTATCAGACTGTATCTGGACTGCTTTTAGGCTGTTTTTTTGTGAAAATACTGAGCCCACCTGAATAATCCAGCTGACCCATTTCAGGTTTTTTAGCCTTAACTGTGTCTGTGAAGCCTCTTTTGTTATGTAAGGCGATGCTATTTGAAGGTTCCAGGGACTGGGATGTGGACATCTCAAGTGGGGAGGGTGCTGTCATTGTGCCTTCCATAAATCTTTAACCACTGTCACAGTTCTTACTCTTAGTATGATGTGAAGCCTTCGAAAAACTAATGTTATGGAAAGCATAAATCCTATGCAGTTACCAAGGAATTGCCAAAAAACACTCCTGTATCCCCACTACTTACCTTCTACTCAGTCAGCCTCTAAGCACCAGGAATAAACTTGAAGTTTGACAGATTCACATTTACTAACTTCTTGGAATGAGGGCGACCAGGAAAATACAGAGTCTAGAGTTTTGAGGGAAGGTAGCGTTTCAGTGAAATCTAAAGGGTACAGTGTTTTGGGCAGTACCGAGCCAAGCAGGACTTATAAGGAGTCAAAAGTTATTCTGATCTTCAAAGAAGACCCAGATGCATTTCCTTGCAAAGAACAAAGTTAAGACAAAGGTAGAATTACTGTCCCCAGCTTTACACAGCTATAATCCCAGTACTTGCGAGGATTGCTGCAAGTTTGAGGCCAGCCTGAACTATATGATGAGACCTTGTCTCAAAAGAACAAAAACAAAATAAGTTGAACTGTGTCCAGAAGTCCCTTCTCCAAGGCCCTGAAGTGGGTGAAAAGTCAAGATACTTCGCTTCTCTGTGTCTAACACGGGTCCTCTTTTAATGTTTTAACTGATAAAATTTCCAACAGCCACGTTTCTAATCATCTCATGTTAGAGAACAAGGTGAGTAAGAAAGTGAGTGAGAAAGCCATAGTCACACAAACAGTGGATGATTATGACACTTTACAGCTACTGTGTGCATGTACTATTTCATGGTAACTTTGTAGCTGGTTCGACTCTGTCCACTGCCTAATGAATGACAGGAGGGCTGTTACCTACCTTAGTATGAGCTCATTCTTTTGTTTTGGTTTTGGGGTTTTCCTGGAGACAAGGTCTCACTTTGTAGTTCAGGCTGGTCTGAAACTCAGCAATCCTGCCTCTGCCTCCCTAGTGCTGGGATTACAGGTGTGAACCACCACGCCCACCCGTCACTGTGGTATGTGGTACTGATTGCTGGTGGGTGAGAGTCACCATGCCCAGCATTGTTGTATGTGGTTTCTGGGGATCAAACCAGGACTCTTGCACCTATAAAACAGGCACTGGAACCCCTAAGCTAAATCCCCAGCCCCATTCTTATGTTTTCACTCACTTGTTATCTGCTCATAACAAGTCAAGTCACTTCTAGCCTCCCTACCTCCCACTCTGATTATTTTCAGGTAAATCCCCATAACTGGAGGATAAGCTTTAAAGCTTGAGATTTAAAGAACTCTGTATACATTGCTTGGACCCCCTAATGCTCAGTAGGTACAAAATAGTTCTTGTCCCCACCACTTACACACCCAGCACCATTCCTACCTCACCCAACCAACAAAACTCATTTTTCCGCCTCTCAGACTACCCGACTGGCCGCAGCAGCAGCTTGCAGCTCTCCTGCTCTCATTCATCCATTCTCACTCAATTCTGCCTCTTTATCTCTGAAATCTCTCTCAACTCTTCTCCGTATCCCAAAGTCTTTCTGCCATTAAAGGCATAGTAAACATTATAATTGACTCCCTAGCAACCATATATTCTGCTTCTCTTCCTTTTTTTTTTTTTTAGACAGGGTCTCATTATGCCTTAAACTCTTGCCTCCTCTCTGCCTCAGCCTTGAAAGTGCTGGGATTACAAGCACGCACTAGCATGGCTGGCTGCTTCTCCTTTTTTATAGCAGTTATACGGTTCCCTTTGCAGTAATGACCTTGCCGAGGAGTGGCTGGAATGCCCTTTGCCACCAGCCCTCACATCAGTATGACCAATAAGGCTTTTCTGCAAACCACCTCAACTGAGCAGTGTACAGAAAAACTGTGGTTGCTTTCCAGAAGAACAGCTTCAAGCCCAGCTTCCTGCATCGAGGATCTGGCCTCATCTTCCACCACTCCTGTAGTCAACCCCACCAGACTACCCATGATTCCAAGATAGGTCATGTACTTCCCACCTGATGAAATGTTTCTCTCCTCCTCCTCTCCCACATCATGTTACCCTGAAAGAAATTCTGCCAGTACCTAAGATTCCTCTGGGAGACTCCTTACCCTACACTGAAATACTAGTATGTGCTCTTGGAGACACGGCTTCTTAGACATCTGTCAGATGTATCATACCTGAGCAAAAGCTGTTTGGCAACTTTTCTTTGACGTCTTTGGCTTTGACCTTCTTGGCCCAGACCATGTCTTGGTCATTCAGCACAATGCTGTTTATTTATTTTATATTTAGTGAATGCCTACTATAGATTTACTAAGTATGAGTGAATGGAGAAACAGGTGCCCTTCCTGAGGTTATTGGGCTATGAGCTCTATATTCTGATCCTCAATTTATCAAGTCATTTCTCTATGCTAAGTACTATGAAGATGTGCAAGAAAATGAAAGGACCTGACTACCCCGAGTTGAAAAGAGAGCCAGTGACGCCTGGATTCCTTCTGTTGTGGCTGAACACTTTAAATATTAATCTTCTCAGCAATCCTGTGAAAGAGAGGTAAGATTCTAGTGTTTACCAGTCAGGAAATAGCTGAGACTCAGGGAAGTTTCATAATTCATAGGGAGCTTAACCGTGGCTGACAGAGCTGGGACTCATACCCAGACCATCCTGACCCGAAACCTGCCTCCACGATGCCCGACTGCCAAGGAAGGGACAGAATAGTAGGTTATTGAGAAAACAAAGCAAATGTGTATTTCTTCAGTGGCTGCCTGGATTTGCCAGCCTGAGCGGGAATACCTTCTAGTTTGCCAATTGGATAGAAACCGTCGCGAGAGAGGCTCTCGGGGCCCGTGTTTTTTCTCAGCCGCTGCATCACTAGGTCCCTCTGGCACTGGACACTGGGACACACTAGAAAGTTGGTGACCGTTGTTTGCCTTTACAAGCTCTTCCGTACTCACTTCCCAGCTCACCCTGCTATCAGCTGGTTGTCTCATAGCACCTTTTAATCATGTTAATATTCTTTTTTAAAAGGTCAGTGTCCAAATAAAGGCAGCATCCTGAAGTGGATTCTGGAACAGAAAAAGGATATGTGTGGAAAAACTAATGAAATCCAAATTAGGTCAGGAGTTTAGTCAATAGTCACAGACCAGTGTGGACTTAGTTCTGACAAGTATACCATGTAATGTAAGATATTAACATGAGGTATGTGGAAACTGCTATCTGCAACTTTTCTATTAATGCAAAATCATCTCAAAATAAAAATTCATTTTTTAAAATGTTGACTTGCTTTATAAAGTGATGACCAGGTTTCTTCATTACCTGTGCCTTTGGCCCCTCTGGCCCTGTCTTCCCTTTCCTGTGAAAGAAGCCTCTGTTCTACCTACATGGTTCTACTTCTTTCGTTTGGACAAAGGCTGTGTCCCCCCTGTCCCTGCTGCCTGGCTGTGAACCCTGCTGGGTGGATATGCTACCAAAGAGTGAGTCACAGTTGTTCACTGCAAACAGAAGCAAGTTACGGTGACCCTAAGAAAGCTATTTGGAAGCTGGTCGTTTACAGGCCTGGGTCCACTGTGGCAGTCAAGAGAATGTGATCTCCCTGTACCTCTCGCAGCTGTCACAGAGGGTTTGTTATGACCGAGATTCTGGCAGGCACACCTGGAAGTGAAAAAGTCCATGTGCACACGTCTAGAGCAGTTATAAACGACCCAAGGAGGTTGTACTCTGCCGCTGGGGCTTCTCCCGAGAAGTGCCGGATGGCTGGGAAAACCCGTGCTCTCTGTATCAGTGGTGATGCCGTCAGCCTTCTGCCTCCTCAGCTAGGAGCATCTCACTCATCTCCGACTCGAGTACTCTCCTGCTGCTCCAGGCGCCCTAACTATACCACTGATGTCTGCTCTCCTGCCTCCTCTCCTAAACCAGGCTCTCGCTTAGTCTCTGTCCGTTCTGACTCCCCCAAAGCCCTGCTTTATGGAGCAGCCAGACAGCTCTTTACCATACTGAGCTCATGGGTCACCAGGTGCCTCCAGAACAGGCCGTGGGCTTCCAGGCACCCTGAGCAGGCACTCAACGTCTTCCCAACCCACTCCTGAAGCTCACATCAAACTATCATCTCTCTTCTGCTTGTCACCTTCCTGCAATGCCCTTTATGCCCTTAGCCTGCCTTTCTCAGCCATCTGCAGGAAGCCTCTGCCAACTCCCACCCAGCTGACTCAGGGACCCTATTTGATGCTCCAGTTGAATGCAGCCATCTTACTGCTGCACTGACCACACTGCATTGAAATGGTTTTTTTCCTTGTCTATTAGAGCACAGAATATATCTCATCTTGTTTGTACCTCTAGTACCTGGCACATAGGAATGAATAATCCAAAAAGCACTGAGGAATAGAAGAAAGAAAAGAAGGCCAAGCATGAGAAGGCCTCCTTGTTCTAAGCAGTGAAATGTTCCCTATAGCGTACCTGTATGTGCTGCCAGCAACATGCTACAGACTTGCAGAGACCGGCGTCAGAGTCCCTCAAGCCTGTGTGTGGCCTCTGCCCCTGCATTGTTTACATGACTGTGAGATCCTTAGAAGAATGGTAGAAATTCACAAGGTGTTGAGCCCTTTGATTCTGCTCTCAGACATACATCCTTTCCAGATGATATGGGCCAGGAAATACCTCCTATGGGGAGAACTGCAGAAGACAGAAGCCTTTGGCCCGGAATCAGAACTGCAGCATCAGCCCTGGCCTGCCCACCTAAGTCGTCATTGTTCAAGATAGTGTCATTATGTACAGACACGCAAATACAGCCTGTACTCTGAGCTTCTAGCAACATTCTCTCTTGCCTAATTTGGGGTCCTGCCTGCAGTGCATGTGGGTACCAGATACCTTACCAGTAGGCACCCAAAGCAAATGTTACCCTGTACCAGGGAGCCTCTGCAAATAATAAATGCTCCTGTACCACCAGGACTGGCATATGGGACAGGGTTGGGAGGTGCTATATTGGGCAAGTCACTGAGCCTCTGTAGATGTTGGTTCTTTGCTTTAAAAATGAGTCAGTCTTTACAGTTTTTATTATCTTTTGCTCAAAATATATGAAATGAGACAAACCAGGGTACAAATCCTGGCTGGGCTACTGGCCTACAGTACAAACTGAAAAAGTTCCTTCACTTCTTTGAGCTTCTGTTTTCTTAAAGCTAAAAGTGAAACTAACTTTAGGTCAAATTTTCAGGGCTGCTGCAGGACCTGTACCCAGAGGCTGGGGGGTGGGAGTTTATAGTTCAGTGATATACTCCAGGCCTTGAATTCAATCTGCAGCACCTTGCCCACCAAAACTGTAGACAAAGAGGGCACAAAGTAGTCATTCAATAAAAGGTAAGTGTGAAAAGGAAGAGTGAAAGAGGTGTTAACGGTGCTTCCCAAAGTGTCACTGAGCTGACCCTAGGAAGGTGTGATGAGGAATGATTTGTCAGGTAGTAGAAAGGAGAGTGCAGGCAGGTAAGCAGCATGGACAGGCATTCACGTGAGAAGGTGAAGAGCAAGGACACTGGTCCCAAATGGAGAGACAGCCTGTGCCTCAGGTGATGCGCAGCAGACTGGAACAAGTGCTCCCTCCGGCTAGGCATTGTGGGTTACATGGCATCCAAACTAGCATCAAGTGATCACAGGATTTAGAACAAGCGTTGGGGTGCAAGTGTTAGGTGTAGATACCATCGGCAATAGCAGGTGGACAAGGAACTGTGAGCCTGGAGAGGGCTGTTACAGAGAGGAGAAGTGTTCAGATGTTTTAAATAGAGCATGGGCAGAGGGGAACTCGGCTGGGCAAGCCTCTGTGGCTATTCTCTTACCTGCTTCTGTAAGCAGCGCCGAGCTGGCTGTCTCTGAGGCCAAAGCAGAATGCCTGTGACTGGATGGAGCCTGCGAGGTCTCTTGGTGACCAGGCAAAGGGGGTGGGTGCAGGGCTTCTGCTTAGCAGTTGGAGGGAGGGCTGGACAAGGAGGCAGGCACTCACTGCAGCTTCCTTCCTGCCTGGTGGCTGGCTGTGTGCCCTGAACTTGACCTCAGATGACCTGTCTGTTGGAAACTGTTCATGGCCAGGAGCAGTCAGGCTTCTCTTGGCTTTTTTTGTCCTTTGAAACAGCGACTCTATCACAGCTCAAACTGGCTGCTGCCACTGCTCTTTTCCCCTTGGCTTGGCAGGGCCTGATTTCAGTGCTTGCCAGCTGGGTGTCTACTGTTAGCAACTTGCTCTCTTTGACTCTTCTGAATATAGAATGGATGACTTTGAGGGTGTTAGATCATGGTATAGATAAAGAAATAAAAACCAAAGAAAGAGATGACATGTTCTCTGCAAGCTAATTAACAGCAGGACCAGAACAACCCAAGAGTCCAACTCCCAGACTAGTGCTCCCAGTCCTGGCTGTGAACTACTTAACTCTGTGCTTCTTAAATGTATTCAAGCTGTGGACACATTGCACCTGGTCTAACTTCTAAGTCTGAATTAACATGAGTGTATTGACATCTTTGTGGATAAGTGAGTTATGTTTCTGGTGGTGGATAAATGAGTTATGTTTCTGGTGTTGTCCTTATTAACAGTACTAGTTTGGATGTTCTGTAGATTGCATTGGCATGAAAAATAATTCCCCAAATGTCTGAATCTGTCCAATGTCACCGATTAGTGGTTGCCTTAGAAGACCAGATCCAACAGCAGGCTTAGTAAGATAGAGGGAACTGCAACATTTCTTCCCTGGTCAGTGTGTAAGGTATAGACAGACACAGCATATTTATGAGGGAGAGTGGTGATTTCTAACTGGCATGTCAGATAAATGCAGTAGTCTCCAGTGTGCTGCTGTTATTCAGGAATATTATTAGAGTTACCTTTGAAGTCCGTTTGTGGGTTCCAGTATAGCCAGGCTCTGTTCATGAATGAAAAACACCATGTCGAGTATCTTCGGGCCAGGCTGGGATACAGTGGATGGCAAGACAAATATGCACATGTGCCTAACAAGTGACTTCTTCATCTTAAAAAATAAAATGTTTTACCTAGAGATTTGAATACCACCTTAATCATCAGGTTTGGTTCGAAAAGATATTTTTAACTACTTTGTAAAATTAAGCTCTTCTTCAAAGGATGGAAAATAAATATGATTAAAAATGTTCAGAAAAAAAATGTAGCTTAGACAAAGCCAATCTCAAAAGAGAATTCCCAAGACATTGTGAGCAACGAAAATACAATCTCTGAAGGAGACAATTTAGATAAGCATATTTATTCAGAAGCAGACACTACTGAGTATTTGTTAAAAATGCAAAAAGCCCATGTCCAGCCTCCTCCCAAAGCAGGAGTGACCGAAGGCTCTGCACCAGTGCAGATCTGTTGGCTCTTGCCCAATACCATGAGCCCTCTGGCTAGGACTGCCCTAGGCATTCATGTTTCACGCCACTTGCCCACAAAAGCTGAAATCAAATTACAAAATTAATACAGCTTAGGGCTGGGGATTTAGCTCAGTGGTTCTGGCATCTACCTGACAAGTGCAAGGTCCCAAGTTTGATCCCTGGTATGACATACCACAGTGCTGGCCATGGTGGTTCACACCTGTAGTCCCAGCACTCTGCAGGCATAGGCAGGAGGACTGCTGTGAGTTTAAGGCTAGCCAAGGCTACACAGTGAGTTTGGGGCTAGCCTGAACTACAAGGTGAGACCCTGTGTAAAAAAAAAAAAATAAAATTATTAATGTAGCTTATTTGCATGAGTTCCCATGTTGCTAAGGGTATTCCATTGATGAGAGATATCTGCTACCATCCAAGTTTTCACTATCTATGAAGAACACATTTCTATCTAGGGCTTCCTCTGACAGAATTAAATATTCCCATTTTACAGATATACAAACTAAGGTGAAGGGACTGTGCTGAACTAAAAAGTCCTATCTGTGGAACAGGAAACTCAGTCTTGCAGGGATCTTCTCTCCAGACCAGTGGGGCACAAACACTTATCCCAGCTCTTGGTCCCTTCTGCAGGCAGTGGTTCTCAGCTTGGTTGAGCAGTAGAACTCACCCACCAACTTAGGGCATGACTGAAAGCTGCCAAGGGTGCCACTGGGCAGCATATCCCAGTCCTCTCTGCTTTGGTGGGACCTGAGCATCAGAATTCCTCCAGCTGTGTAGGAGATTCCTATGTGCAAAGCCTCCATCACCCTGTTAGACATAAGCAGGATTTTGTTTCCCTCTCAAGCTGGAATCTAGGTAAAGGTATTGATGTTCCCTGTGCCTTTTTTCAAAAATATTTCTATATCTCAATTGCAGGGATATTAATCTTTTTTTTTTTTAGTCTTTCTGAGACAGGGTCTCACTTTGTAGTTCAGGACGGTCCTGAACTCAGCCTTGAACTCATCGCTTCTAGAAGCAATTCTTCTGCCTCTGCCTTTGGAGTTCTGGGATTATAGGCATGAGCCACCATGTCCATCATTGTGGAATGTAGTTACCAGAGATTGAACTCAGGACCTTGGGCTTACTAGGCAGGCACTGGAACCTCTCAGCTAAATCTCTAGTCCCTAATACCTATTTTTTAAGAAATATATTTCAGGGGCCAGGGATTTAGCTCAGTAGTTCCGATGCCTGTTTTGCAAGCACAAGGACTGGAGTTCGATCCCCGGTAACCACATACAATACTGGGTGTGGAGACTCACGCCCAGCAGCAACCAGTACCACATACCACAGTGCCGGGCGTGGTGGCTCATGCCTGTAATCCCAGCACTCGGGAGGCAGAGGCAGTAGGATTGCTGTGATGTGAGTTTCAGGCTGAGTTTAGGCCCAGCCTGAACTACAGAGCGAGACCCTGTCTCAAAAAAAAAAAAAAAAAAAGAAAAATATTTTTCAAAAGTTATGAAGAAAGCAACTCATCTCGAAACCCACTACTTCCACTCTTAGTGAATATTTCATTTCACAATTTTGATAAAGTTGTGGTGATTTTTTTCACTTGACTTGATGCATTAACTATTTTCAAATGTTAATAAATGTTTTAAAAATATTTGAATATCAAACCATATGAAATGTTCTTTTGCATGTGTGTGGTACTGAGGACACAACCTGAGGGCACGCTGTCACTGAGCTATGTCCCTAGCCCTGTTCTGCTTTGCAACAGGGTCCTGTTGTGTGGCTCAGGCTCACCTTGAATTTGTGATCGTCCTTGTCAGCCTCCCCAGTGGCCGGATTACACGTGTGCACCCTCACACGTAGCCCCTTTTTGTTCATTTGAGTCAGTCTGAGTTGGCCATGCTGTCCTTAATCGGAGGATCTTCACCTCATCTTCCTGAAATGTGCTGTGGTCTACAACAAATAGTTATCAGTAGACTGCAGATTTTCCTTAAGTTTTTCCCCTCATTTGCATATTCCTATTTTTCTACAATTAACCAATATTTGTTAACTTTTATTTTAAAAATATTTTGTACTCCTGGTGATTAAATCTACAGCCTATCATGCATGCTAGGCAAGTTCTCTGAAATATATTTCCTAGCCCTACCTCTTTAATAAAATTATCATTGCCATAGCATGTATTCTTATTTCATATGCATTCATAATCCATAAATGAATTTTAATTAATTCCATATGTACTTATTCCATGTACTCATATTCTATAAATTAATTTTAATATCAAATATTTGTTTCTTCTTTTATGCTTTATAAATAAGTCTTCCATGAGAATCCTTGTACCTAGATTTTTATGTACCACTTTTCTGGGAATAAATCACTTAATAAGAGAGCATAAAATATTTTAAGGCTCTTGATAAACATTGCTAACTTGCTACTCAGAAGGATATGCAAGAATATGGTCCCATCAGTGGCATATCTTGGGAAATAAAAATGTTAGCTTTTGCAAAATTGTATTTCTTTTGTGATCTGTCAATTTATTTATTGTTTTATTTTTAATTTTTTTTTTTTTTGAGATAGGTCTCACTTTGTAGTTCAGGCTGGCCCTGAGCTCACTATGTAGCCCAAGCTAGCCTTGAACTCACAGCAATCCTGTCTCTGCCTCCGTGTGCTGTGATTACAGATGTGAGCCACCACATATGGCATTGTGGTGTGTGGTACTGATTGCTGAGATTACTGGCGTGAGTCACCAGTGAGTCTTGCAATGCAGAGCCTGAACCACTGAGCTAAATCCCCAGCCCCTTGTTTCAAAATTTAAAAGAGGCTAGAACTGTAGCTCTTTGGTAGAGCACTTGTCTAGCATGTACAAGGCCCTTGTTTCAATTCCTAGGACTGCAGGGGGAAAAAAGAGTGCTGGAATGCAGAGGTAGAGCATTTAGCATGCAGAAGGCCCTGGGTTCAACACACATTGCTCAAAGAAAAGAATACAATGTATTTCCCCAGAAACAACTAGAATCCCCCTGTGTGGGGCCTGACTACAATGTATCTTCCAAAGAGCAAGGCTAGAATAACACCCAGTGAGGGATGAGCTATCTTCCCTGCAGGTCTTTCTAGGAACAGCTTTCCAGTGATAGACATTGATGTCCTTTCTCTCTAAAGTGCCCCACCCAGCTCCCAGCCCTCCCATCCCCCACCCTCCCAATGTTAGGATCTAACCCAGGGCCGCACACAAACTAGGCAAGCACTTTCCGTGGTGCCACCTCCCAGCCTTGCTGGGGTCCTTTTTTCTCTCTGCTAACTAGTCCTGCCCCCAGGCTTCTGAAGCAAAGCTTCTTCATTGCTAGGAGGCCTAAGATTCACCTTGAGGACTTGTTAAAGGTCAGCTTCTGCTCAGTAGCCTCAGAGCCTGCCGAGATATTCTACCAGCCTTGTGTGGTTCTGGGAGTGCAGGTCTACACTGCTGAGTAGCAAGGGTCTGAAACTGTAATTCTTGACTGGATACACCATGATGCAGGAGCCATGTCAAGTTGCTTTGAAGGTTCTAGGTGGTCCTTTGGTGCCCAGCAGCTCACAATCAAAGGCCAGTCCTCCACATTTGTGAAAACGGAGACCAGAGTGAGGTGAGGGAACACAGCAGGCAAGAGTGAGAAAGGCAGCTCAAGAGCAGGCACATGTGCAAGACAGCTGAGAGGGCAGCTGGCAAGGACCAGTGTTGGCCAACCATGAAGGGGCTGGTGACTGGTGAACTTCAGCACCCACTGGGCAGCCTAACTGGTCTTCTTCAGTGACAGGTTTCACACTGGGCACCCTTCTAGCCATTTCTGTGTATAATATGCAATATCCTTGTTAATTATTATATACCCTTTAACTCTGGTTGCCATGGTTACATGCAGTTAAAGTACTGTAAGACCATTTGTGAAGTTGGAAGAGGAATCAAAGGTTTAGATGGGAATAGGAGTTTGGGACAGTTTGAGCACCCACTGTACACTAAAATTTGACATAGGACTTTGTCTTAGGGTGACTCATTCGACCCCCTCTTCAGAGAAGCTGTCATTAGGCCCATCTTTACAGATAGGAAGGAAACCAGGAGGGGGAACTTAACCACCCACAGTCACGAACTCGTACACATGGGAGCTGAAATTGGAAGTTGGGCGTGTAGCGGAAGTATCTCAGTGTGCACAAAGAGGAGAGATGTCGTGGGGGCAAGGTCTGAGTGGGAAGAACAGGATCTCTGGAAGGGGCTCTGAGGAGTGTACCCTTGAAATGTGAAGTTCCTGCAAATGGGCCTCAAAATATGGACGGGGGAGCCTTAACTATAAAAGGGTTTGACGTGTTAAAGAATCAGCTGGGCAAGCAGGCTCCCTCACAGCAGAAGGGACAGGAGTCGTGGGGAAACCGCGAAGCAGCGGCTGTACTGACCAAGATGTGGTTCCTGTATACACCCTCGTGGGGAGGAGGAGCCAGACATTCCCCGGATGCGATTGGTAGGCCCCTCAGCCACTCTCAAGAGATCACAGCACCTGAGTTTAACCGGGAAAGGGCAAGCAGGAGTTAATGGCAGGAAGGCAGGAAACGCCTCTGCCAGTGCTACGCTGTTTTAGAAGTTTCAGCGGACAGTCGCTTCCCCACTGCACGTGTTCCTTGAGTCATTTCCTTTGCTGGGTTTCTTTCTCTGTTTACAAATTATTACTCCTGAGCTTGACTGTGGCCATTCACGCTTCTATCAAGTCTAGATCTCAAAGCCTGCTCTAGTGTGAGGAAATGACAGTCTATTACAGTGGGAACCTCTGTTAAGTGTCCCTAGGTCGAGGAAGGAAATGGGCATAACTAACTGTACTTACACATACCTCAAGTGTACACAAACATGGCAACCACACACACATTCCCTGTGTTAGTCATTAATGCTGTTAACCCAGTACTTTTGCCTGTCCTTACCAGCACACGGCAAGACGGAATTTACTGCAAAACCCCCCCTCCCCACTTGCTTTGGCCGGTGAGGTAAGAACAGAAGTGATGAATGTCACTACCATGTAAAAACTTTGAGGAAGTGTTTATTCAATTTGCCTGGCATGTGTCCGCTCGCCATATCCTGAGTCTCTAAGTGACTGTAGGAAAGAGCTCCTCTCAACCCACAGTAGACATGATTGTGATTGTGAGACATACTTTTATCACATGAAGCCACTGGGCTCTGGGGGTTGCTTGCTAGTGCAGCACAACATAAACGATCCTGACACGTTTTGTCAAGTAGTTTGGCAGCACCAAGGTCTTTCCCACAGTTGAGTATTTGGCAGCCTGGGTGATTCAACTTCTTTCCCATCAGGACGGAGAGATACCCTTGCACTCTCTCTGCTTGCAAGTAATATTTGCTTCAGCCTAAGTTCAAAATACAGTCATGAAACTAGTTATAAGACACAAAGCATTTGCTGAGCTATTTAAAAACATAGTCTAGATATCTTACACACATCCCATGTGCCCACCCATGTCCAAAAGCAAGCCACTAATGAATCTCCCTTTCCCCGAGACAAGATGTCATGTTCTGCCCTGTAATCAGTGCTAAAATTGGTAGGCCAGCTTCATGGCCCTGGATCGTAGGCCTGATTCTGCCATTCAGGAGTGAATAGCCCTGGACAAATTACACCTTCAAGCCTCATTTCCTTCATCTGTATAATGGTGATGATAATAAGAACTGTGCCATAGAAAAGTAGCATTTGCATCTTACCTGAATGAGCCACTGTGCAGGAAACAATAATGTGTGTGGAGGTGCTTTGAAATGGGAAAACTGTACAAATATTAGCTGATGATATTTTTTAACAAATATATAACCAAAGAAGTAACACATCCAAAATCCAATAAACCTTCCAATGTTTGCAAATCTTAAAATCAAGCCCAGGTTTATGTCAGAAAAAATGAAGAATACACCATATCACAGTCTCTTTCATATAGGATATGTTACTTATATTAGCTGAAGACAACAAGTGGGAATAAGTACCTTCGAGGTTAAATCATATTCAGTCATTTTCAGGTTCAGCAAACTCCCGGCAGTGTCGTTCCACTTCATCACTTCCTGAAGAAACACACCGCAACGGTGCCCCCTACTCTCTTTCTCAGCCCAGTACAGAATCACTTTTAGTTCACCAGTGGAGCTGGAAGCCTTGCATTGCTCAATCCTCATCTTCCCTTATCATCCAGGGAAACCACCACCCCCCCACGTCCCTGGGGTCTTTGTAGTCCTTTGGCCTTTCTTCCCTGGGCAGAGCAGTTCCCTTTCCAGCCCCTGGAGCAGCATCAAACTTGGCTAGGAGAGACTTTGCCCCAGCCGCTGGGAGTGGATCTGCCAAACCACAGAAGGCAGACACCCCCCACCCCAAACTCTAAGTGCTCCAGGCACATATGCAAACAATTACAACCTGTTCACTGTTCCTTAACTGTTCTGTTGAGGGAGCAGCTAACTTCAGTGCAGAGTCAGTGAAGCTGTGGGCTCGAGGATCTGGAGGATCCACTAAAGAACTTGCACAAAAGGCAAGATCTATCGGACCCAGGGGAATTTGGCAGGTGGAAGGGGTAGTGGTGCGGTGGGGTAGGAAGGGGTTTCCACAGGCAGGAAGCATAAACAACAGGAGCCCCTGGTAGGTATCTCTCGAGCTGGGCCTGTTCCCTCCCACCAGGCAGCTCCAAGGGCTGCTTGGGAGCTGCTGTCCCTTGGGAGCTTATGTCCCTGCGTGCACTCCTCGAAGCACTGTCCTGTCATTCTCCTTATCCACTCCACATGAGTCCTCCAAAACGGAGGCTTTACTTCCTGCTCCAAGTAGGTTCCGCCTCAGTATCTCCAGGGCAGGCCTAACCTCCACACAAGGTCCCTTGATAGCTTTCTTCCTGTCCCAGTAAATTACACTAACACCTACCTCGTTACCTAAGCTACAGACTTTTATGACCCCCTGCCTCCTAGCTGTAGAGCAAACTGACAGAGTCAACTGCTGATACCATTTACCAAGACAGAATACAGGAGAAAAGATGCCAGGCTCGAATTCTGAGTCCACTCCTTGGTGGTTGAGGTTGACCTAACTTGATCAAGTTACTGATTTCTGGGAGTTTTTGTTTGTTTTGCTTTTAACCTATAGAATAGTTTTGATGGTATCACCTGTCCCATAATATTGTTCAATGGTTGGCATAAGCACTGCCATTTATGGAGGCTGATGTTAAGGAGTTTGCCTGGATTCTTTTAGGTGTTGAGTATCTAGTTCAAAGTCATAGTGCTTGGGAGAGGCAGAGGCAGGTCTGGAACCCAGGTCTGGTTCCTTAGGTGTCATCTTCATCTCACTGACACACTGTCCAGAGATTGTATTGCAAGTTGAATCATGCTCATAGTACAACGTTAAGTGAAAAGAGGCCAGTGGGTTGCAATAATCAGTGGGAGTCCAATCATGTTACTGGAGGGAAAGACAAGGAAACTTAATCTACACATAGAAAAAGCTAGCAGGAGATGCAGCAGATCATTAAATCCTGTTTATCTCGATGATATTTCTAATTACTTATACTTTCTATTTTGAAAATACACATTTTATTAAAATAGTTACTAAGACAGTAATTTGAAAATAATTATGTCAACATTTCATGTTTGAAAATTATACTCATGTTATTTCTTCTGTTCTAATCCCACTTCTCTGAACAGAAACACTTCTGTCCTCCCAAAGGCCAGGCCGGGAACCAGGTACTGAAGCCACGTTCACCACCCACCTGACAGCTGACAACCTGGCCACTAGGGCAGGCTGTCAAAGTCAGGCCTGCGACAGGGAAGTTCCAGACAGAATCTGGCGATCTCCACCGCCTAGGGCTTTCTGGACAGCGCTACTTGAGATCAGTTACTTTTGCCCCCTTTCTAAATAGCCAGCCGAATGCTCTTTTTCCAGTTCTGGCTGAATTGTCAGCTTCAGCCGGCGGGGACGCCTGCCAGGTACCTGGCTCGGTGAGCACCGCCCAAACTGGTCAGGCTAGTCCGCCCTGTGGCTGTCTCTGCCAGGACTTGCCAGTGAGTGTGTTAGAGACCCACCCTTCTCCACAGCAACCCAGGTAGGTGGAAAGGCAGCTCTAGGCAGTCAGGCCAGATGGGTGGAGCCGAATTAATCTAACCTGGAATTTCAACTTGGCCCGCACAACAGGTGAGGGAGAAAAGCAGCCGAGAATGGGTAGTTTGGCCACTTAAAATACTCTTGCGCCCTGTCCCTTACCCCCTGCCTGGAACACAGCCCAGGGTGACTTTTCAAAGTGTCTGCACCAGGTTTTAGGGCTCGGTCGCGCCATGGACCCTCGGAGACTGTCCGAGCCCCTCCTGAACGCTGTCCTCCTCGGTTACCCTCAGCGACGCGCCCGTCCCCCCTCCTCTGGGAGGCAGGGCGGGGGTATCGGATTAGTCTTTGTTTTCGACGCGAAAGAGCCGAGCGCAGCGCGGGGGAGGCTTGCGATGGCAGGGCCTCGGGGTCCGCCTGGGCAGGGCGCTTGCCTGTGACTCCTGCAAGGGTGTCCCGCAGTCGGCCCGAGGCCTCTGCCTCCGGTGCCCCATTCTTGCCGGCCAGGCTGACTCGGTACGCAAACGCGCGATGTCCCTCATTGTCCTGCCCAGGAATGAGTGAGCGGCAGGCGGGGTAAAAGGGGTCAGTCGGGCCCCGAGCTCAGGGTTCCCAGGGGCTCCGGGGCTGTCCTGGACCACTTGGGCCCCTCAGAGAGTGGCAGGAAGTGGGGACACCAAGGCCGGCCCTGCCGAGGGCCTAGGCTGGAAGGTCCACGACCCCCTCCGCCTCGCTGGCTCGGCTGCTGCACCGCCGGGGGGCAGGGCCGGCCAGCTCGAGGGGGGCAGCGGAGTCCGGCCGGCCGGCCGGAGCGGCGAGGTCCTGCAGGTGCAGAGCCGCGGCTGCCGGCCGCCCGCCGGGACCCCTCCCCCCGCGGGGCTCCCCCCTCGCGCGGCCCCGGGCCCGGCGGCGGGGTTCGGCGGGGCCGCACGTGCGCGCCCTCCCGGGCGGGGGAGTCCCCCGGCGAGCACGTGCCGCGGCGCGCGGGGGGCGGGGAGTCCCGCGGACGCCTTCATTGCTGCTGCCGCCGCGGCCGCCGCTGCCTCTTCCTTCCTCCCGCGCCGTCTCCTCCTCGGCCCGGGCGGGGGGCTCTGCGCGTAGAGCTCTGCTCGCCCCAGCGCTCCGCGAGGCGGGCGCCCCAGGCGGCGGCGGCGGCGGCCGCGACGGTGGTGGCGGTGGCGCGGGCCGAGAAACTTTGCCCCTTTGTGCGCTCCGCCCCGGAGGCGGCGGGCAGGTCGGTGCAGTCGGTGCCTTTCCGGCTCCGGGGTGGGGGAGGGGAGGCGGGGGGGCCGGGGGAGGGGACGGCCCGGGGCCCGCCGAGGGACCGTTTCTTTGTGGCTGGGGGGCCTCGCGGGGGTGCTATGGGTCATAGTGCGGCGGAGCCGAGCGGGGGCGGCGGGGCGGGGGCTGCAGAGCCGCCGGAGCCGAGCGGCCGAGGCCCCAGAACAAAGGAGCCCGAGCGGCGGCGCGCGCACAGCCCGGCCCGCGCCCCGAGCGCGCCCCCTCCCCGAGCGCGCCCCCCTCTCCGCGCCCCCTCGGCGACGCGGGCCGCCCTCTGCCGCCGGGCCGGGCGCAGGCTCCCCGCAGGCGCGCCCCCGCTTCCAGGCCGCTTCCGTGCCGGGGGCGCAGGGCAGCCCGGGCCGAGCGAGGCTTTCTGCAAACTTTATTCTGAAAGCTCTGCGCCCTGGCGCGGGGCCCTGCGGCCTCCGGTGAGGCGGGCGGCGTGGGGAAATTTTGGAGAAACTCACAAGCCCCCGGAGAAGCTGGCAGCGGGTAACTTTCTCAGAAGTCCCACCTTATCCACTCCCTTGAATTCGTCGTCCAGGCCTCCTCAGCACAAAGTCTGGCTGTAGTCCACCTCCCTGCCGAATCCTGCCCGAGGTTCATTTCAGCTAGTCCCTCTCTTCCCCCATTTTCTCTTTCCCAGAAGCAGGAAGAGGTAACACGTGAAAGTTGTCCTGAGCGTGGAGTGATGCGCTTCCCCTTTCTGTCTCTTTTTCAGGCAGCGTTGCCTTCCCCACCATCCTGACCCCCGGAGGAAAACTTCCTAGGGGACACTCCACCCTGCTCTGCCCCACCGCACGTCCACCTGCTCACCCCATGCCCGGGTCCCGGCCGGGTGAGGGTGAAGAACCTCCCCAGCCACGATGATCCCTTCTCTGAGGGCTGCTGCTGTCCTCCCCCAGATCCTGGGCCCCAGCCGGTGGGAAAGTGGCCCTGGAAGCCCTGTCAGACTGCTGCAGAGGAGGTGAAGAGGCGTCCACCCTGGAGACGGGAGTCCCCTGCCTTCCACGCTAGTAGATTCTTGACTGTTTTAGGAGAGAAGGACCTGTTGTGGCCTTTTGCAGGCAGCGGGAAACTGCTGGAACTGGATTGTGGTTCTGCACAGGACCTATGCTCTCCCCTCTGGCGGTGTCAGCATCATGAGCCAGTTTCAGGTGCCCCTGGCCGTCCAGCCGGACCTGCCAGGCCTTTTTGACTACCCTCAGAGCCAGGTGGTGGTAGGGGGCTTCCAGGCACCCGTGCTACCAGCGCCGGGGAGTGAGGCCCAGCTAAGAGGGAATGGAGATGGGCGAAAGAAACGAAAACGGTGTGGTGCTTGTGAACCGTGCCAGAGGCTTGAAAACTGTGGGGCTTGCACCAGCTGTACCAACCGCCGCACACACCAGATCTGCAAACTTCGCAAGTGTGAGGTGCTGAAGAAAAAAGTGGGGCTTCTCAAAGAGGTAAGAGCCCTGTAACTATGACAGTCCTGTTAAAAGACCCTCAGTTAGGAGAAGTAAAGCCCACTCTTCCTTGTTTGGTCTTTTGGTCCAACTCTGAGTGGGCCCGTGAATAGCGGTGTGACTGACATTGGAAGCTGCAGCGGGGCGATTTGTATGGGAGTAACTGGGTCATAGAGAGTGCCGAGGTAGCCCCTACATCTTGGATATTTGCATTTGATGCAAGACGGTAATGCCTAACTAAATATCTAAAAGTTTCTTGTCCTGCTCGAAGCTATAGCTGTTGAATTCCAAGGTCACACTAATGTCTGGGTGATGCGAGGAGTGAAGGTATCGCGTAAGGGATGGAGGCGGATGATGGGCTTGGAGATAAAGCTCTGGCACAAGAGTGGTTTTACGCATTTCTCATGGCAGTGAGATGTTTCTTAAACTTTTGCTTAGATGCCATCCTTTTCTCTTAGGTGATAAAAGTGTAGAAACTGCTTGGGAACTTAATGAGAAAGAAGTGATTTAGGCTTCTGTTTGGTGCTTGAGAGGTCAAAGACTTTTTTAACATGTGTTTCCAGAAACTGACAGTCGTGACTTGGCAGGTGGTAAGCACCAAGATAGTCATTCGTGAATGAACGATATAGTTGTGAGATACCGTCAACCCCAACGAATACTCTTTGTTGGGGTAGAGGAATCAAAGAGCAAGTGGGAGGGGAGCACTGGGGTTGGGGAAGAAGTGGAGGGTCCGTGACCCCGTGTTGTGACCTTTTCCATTCTGCTGGCTCGAGGTTGGTGGCAGCCACAACAGCAGAGTTGCCAGAAGTGAGGACAAGCCAAGTTGAGCAGTTTAGGCGGAGTGTTGTAGCGGCTGCGGCTGCTCCAGGCAGTGGAACTGGCGCTGGACAGAGACAGTCCTGCACTGTCTCCCAGCTCCTCTGACTCCACCACTGATTTGCTCCAGAGCCCAGACCACTGGGGCCTCTCTGGCTCTGTATTTTCCTTGGGGAAATGGAAAAGTTGTACTTGATGGCCTTTGAAGCACCACGCTGGGCGGGGAGCCACTGCGCTTGAGTGGGCTGGGGCACCTGCGGCTGTGAAGGGCGGCGCACGGCGCACACTCGGGATTCCCTGACCGCTGAGTGCAGAGCTGTGCGGAGAGCTGCTGGAGTTGTGATCCCTGGCCTGGGAGAAAGACCCCAAAACTCGGGGCAGGGAAATGAGCGCTGCTGGGATGTTTCTGTTCTCACCTTCCCTTGCCCGCTGCATGTCATCACCTGAGGGCCCAGACTCAAAGCCATGTTTACCCTGTGTGGTAAAACACGCAACTGGAGCACATCTACAGCTCCCCACAGAGAGTGTCCACTCCCTTTATGATGCTGGTATTTGGAGGGAGGGAGAGAGAGTCAGCATCTTGCTGGCCCAGTGCCCTTTGGGACCTCTTTGATAGGGGCTGGGATGAGGTATGGGGCTCAGTTCTGGGCATGAGCTCTGGTGTTTTGGTGCGAGGAGAACCTGTCTAGTGTACTTTGTAAAGCTTGATTTCCTTGGTTTGCATCCTTCTGGCACTTATTTTCTTCCTTGATCACTGCATCTCACTCCATTGCATCCCTTAACCAAACCTGAGGCGTGAGGAGAGTGAGCTTTGTGGGCCGGAGGTTTTTGGAACCACTGGCCCTCATGAATGTTGTGAAGTGCTACTTTTGGCAATAATGATCCTGGGAGGGATGCCAGGGCTTTGTCATCTTGTCTGTAAGCTGCTAGCCCAGGCTGCTGGGTGGTCATGGAGAAGATACTTTGCATCTGGGTTGGCTGAGGCTTGGAGACTAAGCTGATGAGAGATGCCTGTACCCTGTGGACTTCGCTGTGGTTGGCTACCCCTCTAAGCCCCCAAATCAGGTAAAACCTGGCATCATGGTTGGAGTCACCCCAGGACAGAGGTCCAGTGGAGTGAGTTTTTTCCTTTTTTTTTTTTTTTTTTGCAGTACCAGGCATCAAACTCAGAACCTTGCACCTGTGAGGCAAATGTGGCACACTGAGTTGCATCCCCAGTGAATTTTTTAAAGGAACTTTTGTTGACTTAAAGAGTAGTACTTTGTTCTGAAGAGAAAGCTTTTCTGCTTGTCAGTTTTTAAGATGTGCTTTATTAATAGAAGATCAAAACATTTAAAAAATGTTTTAAGTTTGTACAATACAAAAATGGTAACTAGTGGTTCACTCCAGATTTTTTAAATTGATCTGTGAAAGCTGAAAGCCTGGCACAACTGCCCCGGCAACATTTCATGGGCATTTCTCTGCACAGGCTCAGAGCTGAGAGACTCTCCCTAAGCAAAGTGTTTATCAGTCCCAGGGACCTCTGGGATCCTAAGCATTAGGTCTAACAGCGCAGAGCAGGAGCACCTCCCTGACTGCGATGGTTGTGCTTGGGGACAGGCAGGAGCCTCAGAAATGAGACTGTCGACTTGCACCTCTGCTCACTGGCACTCCCTTTGCTCTGAGATTTGCTCTGTGAGGGTGGTGCCTTTTCTGTAGGTACTCTCTGGCTTAGCTCCATTTCTCTCAGCTGCCTGGCAGCTGTTATGTATCATATAAGAGTGGAAGATTACCCTGGATCTACTGTCTCCCTCCCAAGTCATTGTTTTTCTTTTTCTTTTTTGTCTCATACCAAGGATTGAACTCGGGACCTTGACCTTGCCAGGCAAGTGCAGAGCCACTGAACTAAATCACTGGCCCCAAAACTCATTCTTTTTCTCAGTGAGCTTTGTAAAGTTCAGCATTCTAAGACTAGAGACAGCTCCCAGGGTTGGGTGTCTGCTGCAGGCACTCACATGAAGCTGGGGGAGTTGGTAGAATCTGTAGATGGCAAGCCTGAAGGACTTCATTTCTAGTCATCCTTCCTAGCTCGGGAGGGGATGTAGATCCTAGGTTGATGTCAGAGGCTCTTTGATTTTCATTTTTTACCTGAATGGTGGTTTTGTAACATAATGAAGATAGTTGTTTTCTCAGTTGAAACATAAAGGTGACCCTTCTTTGCAGGGTAAGAGTTGAACGATACAAAAGCATGCATAAGGTCTGATACATAGTAGGTAACCAGTGCTGTGCAAAACATCCTCAGAACAAACATGAAAGAGTTAACCTTTACGCATAAACAGTGGTGCGTTGGTCTGAGTTGGAAAAAAGCAAAACAAATTAAATGGTCTCAAGACATCCCCTGCCTTGGTCAGAGAACTGTGAGGCAAAACCCTGGGGCTAGGCGGAGAGGGAGGCAGCAAGGAGTCACTGTGGTCCTGCACATGACTAAAAATTACTCATAGAAGAGGGAAATAACAGCTTAATTGAGGGAGGAAAACGATCGTTTATGAAAAAAAATCTGCATAGAAAAATATATGCAGCATTTCAACATGACTGAGAACCTTTGGAGTGAAATTAGAGAAATAAAAAGATGTATGGCATGACTTTTTAGTCCTTAGCTGAGTGGCTTTCACAGGTGAAACACGTCTCTCTGCCATCTTTGAGACAAGATACATCAGAAGTGGTGGTGTTTCAATGCTGTCAACTTCTGATGGATTCTCGCCCGCCTCTTGTAGCTTGGTCCTTCTGAGGATAGATGGAGGCTGCGAGGAGAGATGTTCTCAGGAACAAAGGGAAAATTGATTGGTGAAGTAGGAGTGAGGAAAATCTTTAGAGAAAGACACTGCTGGGGGCTTTGAGAGGAAGCTGGGCAAGAAATGTTTACTGTAGATTTTAGAAAATTATTGCTCAGAGGCAAGCAGTTTTTAATCCCATAACCACACTCTAAAAAGGAGGTCAGCTGGAGGGATAGAATACCTTTTTAAGAAGGAAATGCTGATAGAACGGTCATAATTAGTGGCATAAGAAGAGAGATGGTGACACGGAGAAAGGACTAAACCATCAGTGCTGATGGTAAAAGGCCTTGCTCACTGGGGTCTGCAGCACTGAAAGCAGGTTCAGAAGTGGTCTGAGCACATCAGGAAGTCCACTGGCCAGTGTGCTGAGTGTGGTGGAAAATGTTCTTGATAACAAGTCTTCTGCATTTTTCTAGCAAGCATGAGAAAGAAGAGGTAGGCTGACAACTCGGGAGCCTAACCAGGAACAGAGAGCCACCGCTGGGTCTGGGCCTTGCTAGGAGGCACAAACTGGGAAAGTGAAGACAATCAGCTGGGCTGCTGGAGCCACTTGCTCTCTCCTGAATAGTTTCACATGTGCTCATAGAACCACAGTCTACAGAATTGTGGTGTGCAAAAGGCGGCCCAAAGACCAGAGCCTGGCAAGACCCATTTTCTAGAGATTTGGTAAATTACAGATCACACAAATACATATATATATTTGAGAGTTCTAGATCTATTCTGTTCTAAAGCCATCACTGATAAAAAAAGAGGTCGTGAAACTTTGGAAAGGCAAGTGGTGAACTGTGGGAGTTCCCATGGTTCTTTAGGAAGCAGCCTAGAGAAGCTGAGATCTGGATTTTTGAAAAGATGTGATGATATCTCTGGCTAGCCTCTTGGACAGGCCAGAGACTGGTGTTTGACATAATGTCTTGCAGAAGGGAGGGCAATGATCTGTCTTCAGTCTTCTGTTAACTGTGGGTTACTTTAGGGTTCCATTCTGGAATCACCTAGAAGAATTAAATAAGTCAGTGCCTGTGTCCTATCTCTCAAGGATGTCAACTTAATTGGCTTGGAGTGAACCCAATTGGATGTGTGTAGCAAGTGTGGAGAATTGATGCGGAAGAGGGACTGAGCGTGTGTCTCCACCTGTACTGTCCTGCTGCCGATTGCTCACCTGAGTCTTAGAGCATCATAATGGTTCAGAGCCATTTTCAATTTGCTACTCTGGCCAGCAACATCAGGATCACCTGCGACCAACAGAAATACAGTCTCTGGCCCCATCCTAGATCTTCTCGATCAAAATCTGTACTGCCATAAGATCCCCAGGTGACTTGTATTCCTTAAGAATTTGGGGAGCTAGGGGCCGGGGAGTTAGCTCAGTGGTTCCGGCGCAAGGACCCGGGTTTGATTCCCCGGTAACCACATAACAATACTGGGTGTGGAAACTCACACCCAGCAGCAACTAGTACCACATACCACAGTGCCGGGCGTGGTGGCTCAAGCCTGTAATCCCAGCACTCGGGAGGCAGAGGCAGGAGGATTGTGATGTGAGTTTGAGGCTGAGCTCAGGGCCAGCCTGAACCACAAAGCGAGACCCTGTCTCCAAAAACCTAAAAAAAAAAAAAAAAAAAAAAGAATTTGGGGAGCTAGTCCATATGACTTCTAGGCCAGGGCGAGGAGGTCTGACATAGGAAGGGGGCAGAAAGAAGTCATGAGCAGACAAAGAATTCCTGTCGCTGGCCAGGATAAGGAGAATAACTCAACCCATGTCTTCACCCTGTAATCCAGGGAGATAAGAGATTTACTTCATATTTATTCTTACACTCCTAGAGTCTTTTAGTTTTGAGTTATCAGTATACCCTTTAAGAACACATTGTGTTGTGTGTTTTGGAAACAGTAAGGAAATCGCTCAGATGTTTGCTGCTCAGCAACCTGACTCTGGACCTAGGAGCCCCACAAGAGTAGCAGATGGTAGTGATTGTGCTGAAACCTTGAGCTCCAGAGAAGGGTATGGAAGGTTATGGGGCAGGAGGGAGGGAGACGGAGGGAGGGAGGGAGAGAGAGAGAGAGAGAGGGCGCTTGCGCATGTAGATAGGAACAGGTGTGTCAGATCTTGAGTGTGCTTGTGATGCAGCTAATAATTTGAATGGTCAAACTGTGGAACTAAGGAGGTTGGGGCAGCCTAAACAAGGTTGAACAGGATAAGTGGAAAGTCTTATAGTTTTTTTTTAAGAAAGGAAAGAAGCCAGGTGTGTTGGAATCTGTCTGTAATTGTAGCATTCTGGGGAGGTTGAGGCAGCATGATTTTATGTTTGAGCCCTGCCTGAGCTAAGTGACTCGGTGAGACTATCTCAGAGTATGTGTATGTACATATACAAAGAACTGCACAAGTAAGGAACCTTGGTTTCCTGCAGGCAGGAAGAGTTGAAACTGTAAGCACTGTCGATAACCTATCTTGAGATCTGTTGGAATGGTCACGTGAAGGACAGTGTAAGCAAACAGGACTATGCAGTTTGCAAATGAGTAGAACACAGTAAGGAGAGTCTTGTGAGGAAAAGAGAATTACCTCCAGGTGGAGTACACAAAACTTTTCCTAACTAGTAAAAGCTACAAGCAGACTGATGAACCTGAGCCCGAGTTAGAAGGTGTTCCGATACTCAGGAGCAAGCCCGCAGAGGCACTCTTTCTTGTGCTTGTATGTGCTGGGATGGAGGCTGGGTAAGTATGGCGGGGATGGTAAGGTAAGGATAGCCGCTATCACTCTGTGATCTCTTGCTAGGACCATGTGAAGTATGATATCAGGCCTGTTTTCCCGTTCCTTAGACAACTGTTTTATTGAAGAACATTTGGTCAAGTTTTAGGCCTTTTTTTTTTTTTTTCTTTTTTTTTAGTGACAGGGATGGAACCCAGAGACCTTCACCATTTTAGGCAGTGCTGTACCACTGGGATATACCCCACCCAAGGCATAATCTTATACCTACCTACCTAACCTCTGGCCTGGTTTAGGGTAAGGTTCATAAACTTTCTGAAAGTTTCATTCAGGAGTATATTTTCTCAAAAGAAGTGGGTGTATAGTTTTTAGCAGATTTTCAAAAATATACATATATAATTTTTTTTTTTTTTTTTGAGACAGGGTCTCACTTGTTTTTGTACTTCAGGCTGGTCCTGAGTTCACTATGTAGCCCAGGCAGGCCTCAAACTCACAGCAATCCTCCTGCCTCTGCCTCCTGAGGGCAGGGATTACAGGCGTGAGCCACCATGCCCAGCACTGGCATGTGTGGTACTTACTGATTATTGGTGGGTGTGAGTCACCTGGACTGGCATTATTGTATGTGGTTAAGCAGGGATTGAACCTGGGCCCTTGAGCTTGCAAGGTAGGCGCCAGGACCACTGAGCTAAATCCCCGGCCCTCAAAAATATTCTTGACCTCAACTTTTAAAAGCATGGCCAACCTGAGCTGCTTTCCAAGTACCAAGTAGCCACACATGGCTAGTGACTCACGTCGTGGAGATAATGCTCTTTCACCACGTTTTGATGGGCAGTGCAGTGAGCTAGATGTTGCATGTTCCAGGGTGGTCCCTGGCCTCTCTCTAGACTGGGGAAGTAACTATTGTCAGCTGGACTATTTTGGTTAAGGACAATGGCCCCTTTTCTAGGGAAGCAGTGAGTTCTAGGCTGGGGCGGTACTTTAGGGTTGATGTAGGCCTTTGCCTGACTGTATCTGTGTAGGGTTGAGGCTGCTGCCACACATGGAGTAGATAAAAGTCTTGGTGGCCTTATCTCCGGTCACTTGCATAAGAAATCCAGTAACCTTTATTTCTACTAAACACAGAGAGGAGGTAAAAAGCAAGCCAGCAGTCTGGGGTATGATAACTTGGGGGGCCTGGAGGGGAGCATGGGTTTGGGGGTTGCATGATTGCTTCAGATAACACAAGCAGCAGTTCCAGGTGCTCTCAGGTCCTCTTCCTGGAATGCTGCCTCTGCCTCTGACAAGTTCCAGCTCCCTTGTGTCCCACCTCCAAGCCCACCCTTGGAGTAAGCGGACAATTAACACCTCTCCCACTGCTGTTAGAGTGTCAGCCCTAGGTTCTTAGATTGGGATGGGAGTTTCATTGGGTAAAGTCACTTGAAGACATTGACCAGGCTGTAGATGCCCCGACAGAGCTCTGTGCCCCTTCTGGTTACTGCCATGCGAATCCTCAGAAAGAGAGAGTGGGAAAGTTGGGTCAGAAACAGTTGACAGAGTACTGGATTAGCGTTCATTCCATTAATGAACCATTATTGTTAGGAGGACTTTGGGCTGCTCTACTCTTTAATTTTTTTACACGCCAATTAGGGTAAGCTCTGAAATCCCCTCAGTGATGCTGGACATAAGAGAAAAATAGTAGCTTCTTCCCGTGAGGGCTGGGTCCCCTGTGGTGTTCATGCTGCAGGGAGGGTTGGGAAGCAGCGAATGCTTGGGAGGTGTGGTGGAAGAGCTGGTGCTAGAGGACCAGGAAAAATTTTCCCTACTGATAAGTTTCCTGGGCCACAGGGCCTTAGCGATTCTATACTAAGGAGAGTGGCACCTCTCTGTAAGCTTCAGTTTCCAGAGACAGGGCTTTATCCACTTAGATCTGTAGACATGCAGGTTGCCTTCCTGGCCTACTGACTGGCAGTGCGTGTGGGCAAGGCTTTGCTCAGAGTCTGAGCAAGGAATAAGGGGGGGCATCATTAACTCTGTCTCAACGAGCTCAAGATCTGGGGAAGGAGACAGTGCAGAAACAAATAATTCCACCACATTCTGGTAGGGCTGTCAGGGGGGGATTCCTTGAGGGCAGAGAGTTGTCATGACCTCTGCACCCTTGCAGGCCAATGGGGAAAGGAAAGGATGTGTCTTAAGAGTTTTGCACAGGGACTTGTAAAGGGTGAGAAATATAGCGCCTCCCTCAACCCTGCCCAGCATGAGATGTTGCTGGAATGCTCGTGGCTGGTGGCTGCTCGCAGGGTGGAGGAGACAGACAGGCGGCTGGCACATCGGAGGGTATCCGTGGATCCTAGAAGTGGAAGCTTAGATGCTTTTGGTTAATTCTTCTTGGATGTCTTTCCTCTGAGGCTGCCTCCAGGTTTCTACACTCCCCAGCGTGGATGTCCTGCGTTCTCTATGGTGCTGTGTGTTTAGGTCCTATAACATCTGGTGCTCCACAGCTGCTGAATAAGGACGAGGTAGTCCTTGATGAGGTTCATTAGAGCATGTCCCACAAGCTTCTAGGAGGGCACATGGGTTTGGCAGAGTGTGGCCATGTCAGAGTGGACAGCTGTCAGAGAGGCTGGCTGCATTCTGTCTGCTTCGCAGAAGTGAGGGGATGGAGTCAGCTGCTTTCCGACTGGCTTCCTCAAGCATCAGTGAGTTCTTGGTTCAGTCTGGGTCTGTTGCGTATTCAAGGAGAGGCATCTTTTTTCTCCGGTTTTACCGCTGCTCCTCCTTGGCTTCCTCCTCCCTGCGATTGCAGTTGACACAGACTTCTTCTGCCAAAGCTAATTGTGAGGCCTGATCAGTGAATGAAGGCAAAGGCAGTTCCCATGACAACTGCGAAGAGTTTCAAATATAGGGAATGATGTGTGTGTGATGGGCTGCAATTACTTGGGTGGAAATTGATGCGTGGACACCAGGGACTTCAAACATAGGCTCTGAAGGTGGAGGGGGTGTTAGGTTGCTCTGGAAGGATCCTTTGTGTAACAGAGAGAGAAGGAGGTCACGGACTTCCCTTGCCATGACTTCCAAGCGCCTTCAGCAGTGAAACATAGGGCAAAACCCCGAGGGTGCTTTGGAGAGGCCCCACTCTAGCTGGTTGGAGGCAGGACACAGACAAATTCCAAATATCAAAGGAGGGAGTGCTGGAGGCTGGCAGGGGGCTCGGTAACCTGAGAAGGCTGCCTGGAGGAAGCAGGCCTGGGACTAGCTCTGAAGGGATCCCTGTGGAGGGTGACCTCATTCAGGGCACAGTCTCATATCCCCTGCAAGCTCTAAGGAGGTAGGAGGACTTGAAAATTACAGATACACTCATGAGCTGACTGTCCACTCTACAAATGAGGCCAAGGGAGTCCTGCATGCTTCCAGCTTTGTGACCTTGGGTAAGGTGCTTAGCCTTTCTGTATCCCAGGTTCTCCATCACTAAAATGGCCACGAGTAACTCCTGTCCCATTGTTTTGTTTTTTAGACTGGGACTTGCTTTGTAGTTCAGACTGGCCCTGAGCTCACTATGTAGCCCAAGCTAGCCTCCAACTCACAGCAATCCTCCTGCTTCTGCCTCCTGAGTGCTGGGATTACAGGTGTAAGCCACCATGCCTGGCACTGTGGTATGTGGTATTGATTACTGGTGGGCATGAGACTCCATTTGATATGTGGTCACTGGGCATTGATCTAGGGACCTTGTGCTTGCAAGGAATGCACTGGAACCACTGAGCTAAATCCCCCGCCCTTACTGGTTTCTTTTGAAGGTTAAAGGAGAGTCTATATTGTGCCTCCAGGCATGGATCCTTCATGGGATTAGTGCTTGGTTGCTGGTTCTGCAACATCCCTGTCCCCCCAGTATGCATCTGGAGATGGTCACATTGCCGGGTCTTTGTCTGAGCGGAGTTTCATGGGTGGATGTTGTCCATGTTCCTGAGATTCTTGGTGTGCCTTGAAAGTGGGTGAATCCATTTGCCTTTGCCCACTGTGGAACTTTGTGACCCCATCCTGCTGTGGGCATGCAGAGGTGTCCCAGGTACCTCTAGGTTTGTCACTGCGAACCCCAAAGCTAGGAGAAAGGGCATAGAGAGATAGGAGAGTCAGATGTGCACAGAAGCTTCCTGGCTGGGCCTGTAGGACCTCAAGACTGTCTTGAACTCTGGCATGTCAGGTGCCTCAGCAGAGGGGAGGAGGCCGGGGGACTGAAGGAGGGGGAAGGAAGACTGCCCTGGGGTCGACAGGCTCCTTCAGGCAGTAGAGGGTAGGATGACGAACTGCTGCTGGGGCAGGAATGGGATGGTTTGAGCAGGCAGCTGGTGTGAGAATGTGATTCTTGGATTCCGTCAGCTGGTGATGAAGGTGCGTGCTGGCTGAGCAGATCTGGGATTCAGCTGCAGTTCACTTCTGTCAGGTCCTGCCCTTCCAGGTGAGGAGGGGGACCTCAGTGGGAAGACCACCCAGAAAAGAAACCTCCCTGTCTCAGTGCCCAGCCCCCTGCCTCTCCACCCTCTCCATGGAGAAACTCAGCTCAGCACATTCCAACTCTGTGCAGAGCCTAGGAAAGGGGGACGCCAGGGCCCCTGCCTACGCGGGAAGACGGCCGTGTAAATAAATAACTGTACTTTGTTGTGACTGGTGCCCCAGAGAAAGCAGTGCACTGCTCTCTGAGGGCACTGGAGGAGCCCCGACCACTCAGAGATTTGATGACTGAGGAACTGCAGAGGAGGGGCACTGTTTGCGTTAAACCTTGTCCCACTTTAGTTTGTTAAGGGGAGGAGGAGGGGCACCCAGGCAGAAGAGCAGCATCAAGAAATCTCCAAGCATGGAAATGGTACTATTCTCCCATCTGCAGCTTAACGGGAAGTAGTTTGAGTAACTCCCGGTCCTGTTCCCACCTCCCTGGGGCTGGCAGGGGGGTGGGAGGGCTGGAATTTAAGAAAACTGGAATGAGAGAGGTCTGGGTTTGAATTCTAGCCCACCGCTTGCCGGCGGTGTTGGCAGTAAGTAACTTCACATCTCTAAGCACCTCTGTTTCCCTGTAATAGACAAGGTTGTGTGTGGAGCAAGTCCAATGAGATGAGCCTACAATGTGGTTGGCACAAAGCCTAGTATGTAGCAGGGACTTGATAAACTGTGGCAGCGGTAGCAGCAACAGTATTAATTGATACAGTCCAAGAAGTGGGTAGTGTGTTTTACCCAGCAGAAGCCTGTGTGGGGGATAACTGGGTGGGGCAGGGCTTTAGAGATCAAGATTAAGGAGGGGCTCTGCGTGGCCCACTCAAAGTAAGAGTTAAGAAGCACAGAAGTGCAGCGCTCCACTCAGAGCCACGGTTTAAGACATTGTTCCTTACTCTGCCTTATAAACTGTTTCCCTTGCTTGCGAGGAGCCCAGTCGGGCTGCCTTTGGCCCCCAGAGGAAAGCAGGTGTGGCCCCTTGTGACTGCGGAAGTCTCCTCACCAGAGGCCAGCTTGGCTTTCTCTCCTAAGGCAGCTCATTCTTTTTGGAGTCCCCCCTGGGGCTCGGGGGAGGGACAGCAATTAGGCATCTGTGGTGGAGTGGGTAACAGAGCGAGTCACTAGCTCAGGGGCTGTCATGCATCCTCCTGGTCCTGTGAGTCACTTCTCTCTGGCCTCAGCTTACTCATCTGTGAGAATGAGAAATAGCACCCAGTGAGCTCTTCCAGAAGTGAAGAGTGCCGGCAGCTAGCGGCACGCACACAGTGGCGAGCAACGTGCTGGCTTTCTTCATGCGAGCCTCACCGCTGTGTGAGGGAGCTGCCAGCTCCATCTTACAGATGAGTCGAGGGAGAACAAGACAGGTAAGTTAAGCCTGGCCCAGAACTGAGCGGCAGCCGGAAGCGGGATGATGGCCCCTTCCCCTCCCCGCCTTCACTCCCCTTCAGTGTGCCCGAGCATTGGGATCCAGAATTGCGGGTACCGGAGTACGTGCGATGTAGGTACTCTGAGGTGTCCAGCTGCTAGGAGGGGACCGGGCAGAAGAGGAATTGAATCCGGAGCGGACCGCAGGGCTGTCCTTTTTCTCTGCTGCTTTTACGCCCCCCTGCCTGCCCTTCAGTCATAGGACAACCCCGCCGCTTCAGAGGTCAGAGCTTTTGGGGTGACCACTCATTTTCCTGTCTCTTCCTCTTCTGGACATGCGAAGCCCTGAGTCCTGGGGCTTCTTGGGGAGACACCTCTGAGAGGGGCCACGGTGGGGTGGGGCGTGTTTCGGCAGCAGTGCTGAGTGACCCTAGTAGAATCAAGTGGGCGTCTGCGGGTCCCCAGAGAACGCAGCTGACTTGGGGAGGCGAGGTGCCAGGCAGCCTGTTTTTGAGGTGGCTACCGGAGGGAAGGGAAGTGAAAACGCAGGGTGGCTTGAGAGAACACCAACCTTGCGCTGAGTCCCGGCTCTGCTGTGCTCTAGCCGCGTCCATCACCTAGGGTGAGTTGCTTCACCGGTCTGCCTTGTTTCCTCATCTGCTGAATGGGGTAAATGGTCCGGCAGCCTCGGCTTTTCTCCTTGGAGGACAGAAGGCTGTTGCGACTCACTCGAGTCCTAGCGGCTACCACGATGAGGCAGGAGAGTGGCTGGAGGGTGGCGGGGTGGGCACCCCAGACGCAGGCCGTCGTCTTGGACCCTGGAGGCACAGGGACGCCTTGTGCACGCTGCTTCAGGGTGGCCTGGGGAGGAGACGGGGGCTGCCGGGGATCCCCAGCCTGCTGGGGAGAGTCGGGGCCTGGGAGGCAGCCTGGGCGGGCGGCTCGGCGCCCTCGCGGCGCCCCCACCGCGGGCGGGGCAGGGCCGCTGGCGGGGGCAGGGTCGGCCGCAGGATTGGCTGGCGAGCGCGCCGCCCCGGCTCGCGGGGAGGGAGGCGGGGAGGGAGGGACGGACGGGGAGGGCGGGCGGGGAGCGCACGGCAGCTGGCCGCCGCCGCCTCTGCAGTGCCTCCCTCCGTGCGCTCCCTCCGGCGGGGATAATGGGAGGCCCGGCGGCGGCCGATGCACCAGAGGAGGCCGGCAGAGGTAGCGCACACAGGGCCGGAGGGGCGGGCAGGCCGAGCGCGGGCAGGGGCGAGCGACCCTCTGGATCTCGGGAGGGTTCGGAAAGGGGACATGAAAACAAAAACACACTGGAAGGCGAGGGAACCCATTGGCGCGGTCTGGGCGGCAGCTGGAAGCAGGAAGATGGTCTCTGCTTGCCTTTCTTCCCGAGGCCCCTTCCTGCCCTTCTTTCCTCCTGCTGTCCTTCCTTCCCTGTCGCTATGCTGGGGGGTGCCACAGAAAGACTTTGCTGCTTTTCTGGTACCAGCCTGGCTCATCAGTCTCTTTGGCTTCTTTTGCAGGTGGAAATAAAGGCTGGTGAAGGAGCCGGGCCGTGGACACAAGGGGCGGCTGTCAAGGTACCTTGTGTGTGTGTGTGTGTGTGTGTGTGTGTGTGTGCGCGCGTGTAAGATGGGGGTGAAATGTTTGACTGGATTGGATAAAAATAAAGGGTCTCCTCTGGTGATCCCTTAATCTCCCACTGTGTGTGTAGCAGCAGCTGAGGGGGAGGGGCGGTGGGAGTGTGGGCGGCCAATGAATTCTCAGGCCTGTGTGGGTTTTGTTTGGATTCTTTTTGCTTTCTCAGCTGGATGGTTTGGGTGCAGTCGCGGTTCGATTTGTTGAACTGTTTTTATTTTTTATTTTTAAAGACATGCTACCCACTCCCCTCCCCCTGGAAATCTCTGGAGAATGTCCCTGGCACTGTTGGTTTGCATCCAATCTGCAGAAATCCCCGGGGGGGGGGGAGATTGCGCTCCTGAGTCTGAAGCTGATAGGGTGTCATTAGTCATGCTGCTGTCACCATGGAGATGGCTGGAGAGGAGAGGAGGTGGTGGGGGTGAGGATATTTTGGGTAGGGTGGGGGCTGATGCAACATCATGACTGAGAAGCCTGCGGGTGTCTTCTGTTACTCTGTGTGGCTTGGTTTCTGGGGGACCAGGAAGGGACTGTTCCCAGGTGTGTGGGAAGTAGAGAAGGGGCACTGAGCTCGAGTTGGCTGGCTGAGGGTTGGCTGACTGAGGGCTGGGGCCGGGGTATGTGGGGCATGAGAATGGAGAGTCCGGTAGGGCATCTACCAGTACTAGGAACCACAGGTCATTCTTTCAGTTTGGGAAGGACCGGATCTGTAGGTTTCCTTGGGTGTCACCCCTGTGTTGGGGGCCAGGGGCTCACTGTGAGTTTGGGATTACTCAGCAGTATCCTCTACTGGCCCAGGGCAGAGGCAGCTTGCTATAGCTGTCTCTCAAGAAGCAGAGAGCTGAGGAAGGCTCAGGGACAGGGGGCAGGGCCGGGGTGGGGTAGGGTGGGGGACTCTTCCTAACAGGAAGGGAGCTAAAAGAGCCTGGAAGTTGGATAGCAGGTGGGTGCGCTGCTAGAATCCCCACATGCTCCGAGCCTCTCCTCCCTGGAAACTCTCCTCCCACTTCCTAGGAAAGCCGTGGGAAGCTTCTTTGAGGTGCTGGAAGTGGTGTCCTGCCATCTCGTTGTCTGAGTGGGGACACTGACAGGGAAGGGCTCTAGGTCGCATCATGGGGCGAAGCCTCCTGAGCAAGGCTGCAGTGTAGATCGGGCGGCCAGGGTGTTTCCTTGGCTTCCTCCCAAGGAACTGGAGGCCAGGAAGTGCTTGTGGGAGGGCATGGATTTTGCTTCTGGAGCAGCTTCTGGGGGAGAGAGATGAGCCAGATTGCATCGTCGGCTCCCAGGGGAGTTCACATGCCTTGATGAGGCGATGAGCAGTGGGCGAGCTCTGGGGAAGAGACTGTGGGAGGCCCTGAGGTGGGCAGAGGGTAGTGTGTGTGCCAGGGATGCCACGGAGTGGAGGAGAGACCTGCGAGCTCACCTCCGCTCAGCACAGTGGCGCACACTTCCTTTCTTCCCCAGGCTTTACCTCTGCGTCCTGCTTTGGCTCCCTACTGCTGAGAGGGGAGGCATAGTCACCTCCCCTACTGTCGCAGGCTCCCACGTGGGCTCAGAGTTTGTAGAGTGGACCCGGAGAAGGCAGGACCAGGGGGTGGGGCCAGGTGGTCTAGCAGAGGGGCAGGTCCTGCGCCTTTTCTGTCTCCAGTCTTCACAGAGCTTACGTCTCTGCTGAGGGAAGTCCCTGTGGTTGGCTCTGTTTACTTCAGAAGCACCCGTCTTGCCTTCCTCAGTGATGACTGTCCTTGGCAGACCTGCTTTCTGTCCACTCTTGTCAAGTCTTCTTCCTGCCCTTTTCTCCAGTTCTCGCCTTCAGTTCTGCTGAACTGGGATAAGGCCAGTTTCCTGTAGACCTGCGGGGGCTCCCAGGCTAGTACCCAGTCCTCTTGCAGTCCCCTCGTGAGCGTGTGGAGAAGGCTACTTGAACATAGGTCTTTCCCCTTCCTTCATCTTAGTAATTCTTAGCTGGCTGTGTTCTTACAGCTCTGAGGTTCCGTCTGTGCTTGTTTTTATTACTAAGTTTTTGTCTGAGAGTCACAGCTACCTCTGCTTGCGCATGGTCATCAAGCGCTCATGTTAAATTTTCCTTACTGGTTCTGCTTTCCTGTACGTGGGGTGTCCCTGTGGGCCGCGGGGTGTGGTATTCCAACATACCCTGAATTTGCCAAATCCTTTCCCATCATCAGACTGGGGTGTCTGCCGTATGAACTTGTTTTGAGATCGTGTGAAGACGCTGAGACGCAGGACACAGTGGGTAGCACCATCAGTCTTCCCATGGGATGACATGACTACGGGAGAAATAAGCTGCGGGGTAAAGGGTGTCCAACAGCCAGAGGAAATATGTGTGTCCCTTGTATGCTGAATTCTGCCAGGGATCAGGAATATCATGATGTACAGTATGGGTGTGCACGGTGGCTAGCCCAGGCGCAGACCTAAGCATGCTTGAATATAAGTTGTCATTTTACTCTCTCGTGTGTTTCACATCTACCCATGATATCCAGGGGACTAGCCATTGCACACACTATTGTACCCAGTGCCAAGAGAACCAGGCATCCTTGTTTTTGGGTTCCCACACACGCCCACACTTGCCCCATGGGATCACTCCATTGGCTAGGGATTTCTGGAAACTATTTTGAGTCTATGCCCAGGATCTCTGCCTTCTGTCTCTCCTTTGACCACTGCAAAAATGCTCTGTTGTCAAGAATCTCTGATCATCATCTTTCCACACACTGAAGGTCACTTCTACTACTTCTTTCTTGCTTCTAAAGGTTCAGAAGGAAGCTTTTCTCTCTGAGGTCTGTTTACAAACATCAGTGAACCTGGAGATATGGAGCAGGAAGGCAACCAATCCTGAGGATTTCAGAGTTGATTTTGAGGATCGAGAGAAGGAGAGGAGGCTTCACTGTGCATGTTAAGAACCAGGGTTAAATCCTAGGGCTCAGTTCTACCTCCTTAGTGACTCCAACGTTTCTTGAATGTTGGGCAAGAAGAAGAGAGCTTAGCATGACGGCCAGGACAGAGCCGAAGGGATTACCTTCCACTCTTGATGGGACTGGGACCCCAAGGCCGTTAAGACTCCCCCATAATGGCTCTGCGGTCCTCAAGCTGGGCTGGCAAGACAGGCCTGGGTGCGGGGCTCCCCCAGCTGCAGACTGACATTTCTGCTAGAAATGAGCTTTGTGATCTTGCCAAGGCCCCTCCCATACCCTGGAGGCTGCAGCAAATGGTTGGGGGGGGGGTAGGGGAGGAGCCTTGGCTTGGCTTAGCGTTTGGGTCTCCCAATCCTCTTAAGTCCTTTCTTTCCCACTCCTGACCTCTTGGGCTTTTGGCCTCATTTCCTCTCACACCCAGACATCTGGCAGTCAGCTGAGGACTCCCCTTGTTCCCAGCATCTCTGCAGCTATGGAGAAGAAGGTAGCTTTCTTATGGATTCATTTAGAAAACCTTCAGGCAAACAGGGTACAGGGTGGCTTGAATGATTAAAACATAAAGATCATTATTGTAACCAGGACTAGGACCCTGCCCCATCTGCTTTCTCTCCCTTTCTTCATCCTTTTGTTTTTCAACACCCACTGCTCAGTAGAAAAAACAGTAAAAAATCATTATTTGAACCTCAGAAAGAGTTGGAAGAGATGACAAAATTGCCTAAAATATACTTTTTTTTTTTTTTTTTTAAATAGGTTCTCACTATGTAGTCTTTAGGCTGGTCTGGAACTCACTATGTAGCCCAGGATGATCTGGAATTCAGAGTGATCTTCCTGCCTCAGTGTCCTGAATGTGCTGGTCATTAGGCCTACTAAAATCATAATTCTTAAATGGGAAAGACAGCATTGCTACTTTTTGTTTTAGTGCAGTAAAACTTTTGATCTTATGATGTGGTTTGTGAACTTGTGCATAGCAGACAAAAGCCTTCATATCATGTACACTCAACTTCTTGACCTTTACTTTTTCTTTTTGGTACCAAGGATCAAACTCAAGACCTTGTACTTCCCAATGAGGTACATTCCTTACCCTCTTTTTTGTTTGAAATAAGGTCTCCCCATGTAGTTCAGACTCCCTTGAGCTCACTGTGTAGCCCAGAGGGGCCTCAAATTCACAGAAATCCTCCTGCCTCTGCTTCCCTAGTGCTGGAGTTATAGACCTGCACCACTATACCCAGTCTTACCTTTGCTTTCTGTCTGGCTTCATGAACCACAAGGGAGTTTAAAGAAAGAAATCAGCAGAAGTTATTGTTTCCAAGACATGGAGGTGATGAGTCAGGGTAGTATTATCAGAAATAGTTAGTACTAGCTGGGAAGGGATTTTAGCTTTATTTTACTTTGGCAGTACTGAGGATCAAACCCATGACCTTGCCACATGCTAGCCAAGTGCTCTACTACTGAGCTACATCTCCAGCTGTTTTACTTTGAGACAAGGTTTCACTAAGTTACCCATATTATCTTCAAACTTGTGATCTTCCTAAGTCCCAGCCTTCCACATAGATGAGATTATAGGTACATGGTAAGAACTTAATTTTGAAAGGAGAGCCTAGTTTGAGTTTCAGGTATGTTGGCTCTGACATCTGGAAAAAGCCAGGTAGAAGTATTCTACTTAAGCTGTGTACCCTAAACCTAAAGTTGCCTTCAACTCATTTGAAGTGTGAGTCTAGTATCCCTTCCTTCTTCAGGGGGCTCAAGGGAGACCCACTGTCTAAGGAGAATGGGGCAAGAAACACAGTTGTCTAGTCTCTTTCCTCCCTCTCTACTGTATTCTCACTCTTGACATTAGCCACAGAGAAGGAACAATGTCCACAGGGACTAATGGGAATTGTCTTCTAAAGTTAGCTTCTCCCAAATCTGGAGAAGAACCAGTTTTTGTTTTAATTTTCAAAACACTGCAGAACAGACGCATGGTCCTCTTTTGCACAGCTGCCTCACAGCTCACGGGATGAGCAGTTTTCTGGAGTTTCTTACCGTCCAAGTGGGTCTGTGAGCCATCTGATAGGGCAAGTCCTGCGATCGTGCTCTTAGGTGTCATGGTGGCTTCAGATCGCTGGGAGGGTTTCTGAGGGCTCTTGTGCCTATGTTCGGGTGGACTGGTGATAAACAATTTATGTCCCATATGCTGGGCAGCTCTGGTTTCAAACTTATCTTCTAGGAGAGCACAGAGGTCTCTGTCCTCTATGTCTCCCCACACTGGCTGGTCATGACTTCTGCTCAGGGAGATAGAGCCACTACTTAGAAGAGTGGAGATCTGCCCCAGAAGTTCAGATTTCAACATCTTTTTTTTTTTTTCCAGATCTTTTTTTTTTTTTTTCCTTTTTTAAGACAGGCTGTCACTTTGTAGTTCAGGATGGCTTTGAACTATGTATCCCAGGCTAGCCTGGGAACTCTGAGCAGTCCTGCTGCCCAGCCTCCCAAATGCTGGGATTATAAGTGTGCACTACCATGCCTGGCATTCACTTTCTGTAGATAAGGATGCCCTGCCTTTCCTTTTGTGCCTGCAAGCCTAGGAGCCTAATGGCAGAACATCAGCACCTGAGGAGCCCCCAAAGGGCAGGACTGTAAGCAAACTGCATGACTTGGAGAAAGGGCCCAGTCCTGGTGAGCCCAGGTTCCCTGTAGATGCTGGTGTAGCCTCACCCCTGCAAGAGGCTAACACTATATTACTATAGGCAGAACATTTTTTTTTTTTTAAGGTTTTTTGAGACAGGGTCTCACTTTTGTGGTTCAGGCTGGCCCTGGGCTCAGCCTCCAACTCATATCACAGCAATCCTCCTGCCTCTGCCTCCCGAGTGCTGGGATTACAGGCGTGAGCCACCACACCTGGCACTGTGGAATGTGGTACTGGTTGCTGCTGGGCGTGAATCTCCACGCCCAGTATGGTATGTGGTTACCGGGGAATCGAACCCAGGTCCTTGCACTTGCAAGACAGGCGCCAGAAACCACTGAGATAACTCCCCAGCCCTAGACAGAACATTTTGATTTCTGAGGTCTTTCTGTTTAGAGATGCTTTATAACTTACAATTGTGGCCCATTCCTTTGGGGGCTGATCATAAACTCTGCCCTGATGTATGTTTGGATGGATGTCCTCATCTTTTTGACTACTTGAGTTAAAGCATTTTGTCCCTATTTCTTTTAGCTGAAGATCTTGGCTTGTTTGAGGTGGTCAAGATTAGGCAAAAAATAAAAATACTGATTTCCTTGTATCTCAGCCTTCTTAGACTGTAGGAAGGGAGAGGCTGAGGGGTAGGTAACACTGTCTTGCCACAAAAATATTCCTGAAGAGGCAAATGCGCCAAGGATAGGAGGATTAGGGCCTAGGGAAATCCTGGTTACATCTGTGGCCTGGAAGTCTTGTAACCTTGGTGTTTAAGTAATTGGATTTCTCAACTCCGCCTCCAAGCATTTTCTATTGTAATCCTAACCTCAGGAGCTTTGCAAGGAAACAAAGGCAGTGAAAGGTTTGTAACTTGTCCCTGACCATGAGCTCCTGAGCTTTGCAGACTGCCTGTCACATTCACTACCTGCGCCTCCATGCCCTGGAGTCTGTTTCTCTAGGCTGCAGATTTTAGTTCCCAACCCTGCTAAGCAGATGAAGCTCACAGAAGGTGGTGTTTCCTGCAGCCTACCTTCATGTACCTCAGGAAGTTTCCTTCTCTCTCTGACTGTAGAGGAGAAGGTCCGGGAAGACCAGTAACATCCATCCGAAGTGCAGAGCGAGTCTGGGAGGGGTTGTGGGCTAAGAACTTGGTCTGAATCCCCAGACCAAATCCCTCTGCTGTACTTTTTCCTTTGGGAGTGTCTACTGGACTAAAACATCTCTGTGCTGCTGAACAAGCTCTGACTGAGGTACAGAGGGCCCTCATTCACCACAGGGGCTCAGAGCTGTGCTCAGAGCAGAGACATGGCCTTCATATTGTGACTCCTCATGATCCTCACCTTGAGCTCTAGGGAAATGGAGTTTGGGTTAAGCTGGAGGTGGAGCCTATGTTGTGTTCACCTTGGTTGTCCCAACATCCCCCTTTTTTCTACTGTCCTCTTCACCCTAAGACACCCTCTTCCACCTAGTCCCACTCTAACCCCTCATCCTTTAACTCAGCTACACTGTGCAGGGAGGGCCTCTGGGGTACACTGTGAAGCTCCTTTGCTTAGGATCACCTAAGGGTTTGTAAAATGTTACAGGGCTGCTGGGCCTAGATGATGTGCTCCTGTTGTACAGTCAGGTAGAATGGACGCTGCATGAGGTGACACTGCCGCAGCCCCAGGTATCAGTGCTGGAAGCTGTGGGCCCTGTGGGGTCCTTTCCTCACCAGCCTGCCACTTATCCCTGAATAGCGTCCTGGTTGACAGTTGAGCTCTTTACTGACCTCTGCCCTGTGGCCTTTTGTTCTACTATTATTTGTCCTTGGTTTCCTGTTTTCCAGTTGTGGGTTCCCAGAGGCATCATTTGGACCCTGGGTAGTAGTTAGGGCTTAGTTCTTGGGTTGTGTGGTTGCAGTGGCGTGTGCCTAGGGGCTGCCCTGGCAAGTGGTCCAGAGCATTCTGAACACCCCGGCAAAGAGCCAGAACTCGGGGTTTGTTTCCAACCCGGAGAGCTCCTCCCCCTCATTTTGCAGATGCTGTGCCCTGCATGTGGGGCATTGCTGTCCATAGGGCCTGTGCCTGAATGCTGCAGGAAGTGGGATATGGAGGAGGATCTGGGCGGATGCCAGAGCACTTCAGCCCTAAATGTTCCCACCCCCACAGCCTCTACCAGGAGAGGCGGGAGCTATGCTTCAACTTGCCTGAGAATCTCCAGTGGCCAGTCCCTCTGGTTCAACTAGTTTAGCGATTCTCAGCCCCAACTGCATGAGCGACACATCTGAGGAGCTTTTAAAGAAGAAAGTATCAGTCAGGCATCTTAAAATAAAAAATGAAAAGGGACATAGCTCAGTGTGAAGGCCCTGGATTCAGTTCCTCAGTAACACACACATACACACACACACACACACACACACACACACACACACACCAATGCTTAGACCTCTCATAAAGTCAGTTGTCACTGATCTGTAGCTGAGCTGGGCCCCAGCATTTTCCAAGCTCCCCAGGTAATTAGAACATGCAGTCAGGGTTGGAAACAGCTGCCTTGTGCAGCATAGCTCTCCCTGTGCCTCCCTAGCCCAGTGGTAATCAGTCCAGTGTCTGGAAAAGTTAAGGCAGAAATGTCACAGTAGATAGAATGTTTTGTTCCACAGACTAACTTGTGAGCTCACAGTTAATTAAAACTGAATTGCAGAGACAGACTCTGTAGTAGATGATAAAAACTTTATTTTTCCCCTTTCAGCTTTCAGGTGTGTTTTTGTTGTTTTGGTTTTTTCTTTTTTTTGTGCTACTGGAGATTGAACTCTCGACCTTGAGCTTGCAAGGCAGGTGGCTGCACCACTGAGCTAAGTCCTTAGCCTCAATTTTTAGTTTTGGAAGACTTTAAATTGAACGATAGTATGTAAATGGGAGCAAAGTACATTTTGTGTCCTGTATGGTGAATTTCCACAGACACATCTGTGTGACCAGCGTCTAGACCCTTACCCTGTTTCCAGTATCTCTGTAGGGCAGGCCATGGCACAGCAATGTGGGATGCCTCCGAGCTTGGAGAGCGTTAACCTGACCTCTGTCAAGATGTTTAAAGACCTTCACACACCTGTGTAGGTGCCTATGGAAGGAGTGGGTGTCATGGTGGTAGCACATGGTTGGGGGAGGGACCGGCAAAGCCTTTGTCTGCGTTACCCTCTTCTTTCACCCTTTTTGATTCTTTCCTCCCTGGGCCCTGACGTGTGGTGTTCTAGTCTTGAGTAAGTCCAAAAATCTGTATTCTTTTTCTTATTCTTCTTCTTATTATTGGGGGGGGGGGACTTTTTTCTTTTTCTTGATATAAGTAATATATGTTTGAAAAAATTAGAAAATAGAGGTAAATGGACAAGGAGGAATTTGCCCATAATTTTACAATCTAGTTAGTCACTCTTAACTAAAGAACTTGTCTAGACTTTATTCTCAGCATATTGTATACCTGTGTAATGTGTTTATAAAAATAGTTTTGCTGTATTAGCACACTTTACCTATATGCCAATGAGCAGTCAGCGTCGTTCATCGAGCGAGGTGGGCACGTCAGGAATGTTTTCATAGTTCTCAGGACAGCTGTGTGGACAGTGGTGGTGACCCCACTTTCTGATAAGGAGACTACAGGTCAGGCAGGCGCTTGACCCTGTGCTCCTGGAGCTGAGCTGAGGGGTGTCCGTCTTTTCCTGTCAAATGTTTCTGCCACATATTGAATGCACAGAGCACATTTTTCTTTTCAGTGATTTTTTTTTCCTTTTCATTTTAATATGAATGACTCTTGCCATTTTCCGTAAGTAACGTGCTCCTAATTGAGCCTTTCCGGGTGCTGTTTGGTGTCTTGTATATCATGTTAAAGAAATCGTTCTATTTTATTAGAAAATTTCCTTTGTGTTAGCACAGTTTCATTTTGTCGTAGCTGTTCAGCATGGTTTAAAGATCAAATGGTATTTCCCTCCTTTGCCTATTGATAAAATAAATTGTGTTAATATTTCTTAACATTGAACTATTTTGGATATACCACACTATAATGGGTTTTTTAGACCTATTTATTAACACTAGAGCTTTCCACCTATATTTCTGAGTGAAGTTGGCTTGTGATTTTCCTTTTGTGGTTTTGTAGTCAGATATTGGTATTTGAATGGTAGTAACTTCACATAATAGATTTTGAAGCTTTTATTTTTCATTCCCTGGTAAACACATAGCTTAATAATTCCACCTCTTAAGAACCTGAAAAAGTCTGAGGTAATCATCTGAGCATGGTATCTTTTTTGAGGAATAGATCTTTGCAGCTTTCTGTTTTTGTTTTTTTTTCCTGAAGCTGTTGGTATAAAATGTTTACTTTGTATTTCCATGAAAGTGGTCCATTTAAAAATGATGAGCATAAGCTGTATATTAATTGTATATTAATTGATTTTTCAGTTTCCTCAATATTATGATTTTTGTTATTCTCCATTTCTAGTATTCATTATTTAAAAGATCATAAATTTTGCTGTTTTTTAAAGTATTAATTTCTGCTTTAATTCTAAGTAGTCTTTTTAAGTTTATTCAGAATGTCATTTTTCTAGATTTTTCAGTTTGATCCTTAGACTCTTTTTCTATTTTTTAAAACATGTTACATACACTTAGAAACATTTTTTCCAAAGTGTTGATTGTGGCCTCCTTCATTATGTCTTAATAATTTGTGCCTGTTGGAGTTTTGGAGAGAGAACAGTGTGAATACTAAGCCCCTGATTGGCCTCACTACCTTTCTCCCAATGGGAACTGGCAGAGAATCCGTGTAGTTGAGACAGTGGCAGATCAGAGAACAGAGCTGTTGATCTGTCTTAAACCTGTAGGTGGGACCCTCGTGTACCAGCTTGGCAACCAGGACCTGTAGAGAACCTTTTAACCTAAGCAAAATCTGTTTGAATTTCCTGCCTAGAACTAGGGCATATCCTAAACCCACATGGACATTTTGGTAGTAGTATTTAGAGAAGCCTTATCTGTTAGCTCTAGAGGAAATGAAGCTAGAAGTTAAGGAGAAGGAAATAGGGGAAATAAAATAATTTAAGCTAGAGCTCATAGTCCGAGACAGAATAAGCTGGAGGGCAAGTCCTGCTCCCTGCTTCTTTCAATAAAATACAATTGATATTCTGACTCAGACCCTCTAGAGTGTCCTGGGGTAGAGAAGATAGAAGAGAGGAGAATGCCATAAAAAACGGAGTGGATACCTCTTGGGTACCTCCGCACTCAGCTCCGCTGCAAACCCATTTCTTT